>JAJJWX010004647.1:20081-36099 GCA_023529315.1 Papaver bracteatum | reverse complement strand
TTTGTTGAAGACTAACTTCGAATTACCAGATGAAATCGAAAATCTCATATAAAATCAAATCGAAACCCTAATCGAAAATCACAAATAAATCGAAACCCTAATATATAATATCATAAAAAATTGAAAATCGAAAATATTATTAAAGGTCAACACCTTAATGAAACCCTAATCGAAAAGAAAATTTGAAAGATCAATTTGAAATCTTTAAACGAACATATCAAAACCCAAATTGAAATTACTTGCATCATCAGCTTCAAATCGAAACCCTCAAACTGATCTTCTACAAGCAGCTTTCAAACCTGAAACTGCTTGCAGCCCCAATCGTAAACCTAACTATCTTCCTCGCAAGAGATGAAGGGGCTACTAAGTCGAGGAAAGAAATAGAAGGGATAAATGACCTAGTCATGTGTGACCAAGGGTATAAAAGACTAAGCTCATGTGACCAGGAGAGAAAATATCCTCGCCTCTACCCTCGCTTAGGTGGAAAAATTATGATGGTGTGACCACACACGACACCTGGATGGCACACGTGGAATCATATCCAGCTACATACGTAATCGCTAAAGAACAACGATTCAATTCGACAAGTTTTGTAACGACTTAGTTTGTTACAACTAATTTGTAACATCGGCATCCCTTCTGAGTACGCCCAAATATTCCCCGAAAATGGTGCGTGATATGCTAGTAGTAGGTGTAGTAGGGTGTTTTATCCTCGAGATATCCATCCTGTGAGGGCTATAGAATCACTCTTGAGTGTATCCTGGCCCTAATGTCTTAAGAATAGCGTCTTGAACACGTGACTCACTCTGTTTTTCCAAAGTTTTCCTTTTTTTTATTAGGAGATCCGGGGAGCTCGTGGTTTTATAAAATGGATCACTTCCATTATAAAGGAGCTAAGTATCAATAACTGTTTGTATGGTAAAATTTCTTCTACCCCAAACACGAATTGATGATGTTTTTTTTGAAGATCGATCCACTGCTTTAATCTCCAATTGAACAAAGTAGGGGGGTACCTGCAAAAAACCCTCTGATACTAAAGTTAGACAGAGTTTTTCATAGGAGATTTTGTGGAAGATTGATTACCTCTTCTGGTTGTAAGGCCGTCCATTTATATATTACAAATTTTCGTTTTAGATTCAAACATGAATTGCAGTAACTGGCCCTGCGTGCCTCCTGCAGTAACTAGGCCTTGAATTCCTCTTGTAGTAACTAGGCCTTGCATGCCTCTTGTAGTAATTGTCCCTTGCATTGACTAGTCATGCATGTTTCCAGAATCTTCCTCATGGGATGATGGAATTAACCATAGTGGTGCAAAGGATTTCCCAAGCCCGAGAAAAAAGTTTGTACAAACCCACAGTGGGGCTGAAAAATTCGCAAGGCCAATCATTATGGGGCTGAAAAATCAAGGGCTACAGAATTAAGTTACATCGAACCTCAAAGAATTGAGGCTACAAAATTAAAATGCATCGTGCTGCACCGAATCAGACTACGTTATTAAGTTACGTCGAGCTACACCAAAATAGGACCATAGATTTAAGTAGCGTCATGCAGCATCATAGCAGAGCCTAACGTAACAGAGGTGGCGGGCAGTGATGGCACGCCAGGCTTTGGCTGTACAGCTATTTCAGGGTGACCTATTGCTGCTTCCGTCACCGCAACTTTGCCTGAGAAGATGACATGACATCACCATGACGTCATTTGATTGCGTCATGCTGACGTATCTGACGGTAAATCTAACGACGTCACTTTTCTAATGGAAGATTCTAACGTCTTTATAACCTAACGGACAATGTTAATGTGGCAGATGTTGCTGACATGGCAGTCGATACTGACACGCCACCTAATGGATGGTCGACAATGCTGACGTGGCATGTGTTCTGACGTGGCAGATCGATGACGTATAATGATGACATAGCAGTCGATGATGTGGCACCCATGCTGACGTGTTAGTTGCCGGTTGGCTAGGAATTGGTGCTATGAAGCGCTTTTGTAGAACTTTTAAGCCCAACTTGGAGTTCTTGCTCATGGGATTGTGGGTTTTGCTAGTGAGGCCTAGCTTAGTTTGTTGCACACGGAGTCTTTGCAAGGCCTAGTTATCTATACTTGGCTAACCAAAGGAAACACCTTTGGCCCAATAAACCCTTCTTAGATAATAGGACGAGCTTTGTAGGCCTAAGTTTGTCCATTTTTTGTGTAAAATATTAAGGGTACAAACATGCACCCTCTTAATCCATAACCTGTTAAGGGTTAAGAAGTTTGGGTTCCCCTCTGAATTTGTATTTTTCTGGAGAGTTACATAACTAGCCCCCAAACGCGTTGTTCAGAGTGTTAAGCAACTCGCCCCCAGGGATGTAATGATTGCGCCGGAGTTTTATATATCTCTCCCCCAACTGGTTGGGGTGACATATAACTCGCCCCTAGTATGTTATGTGTCATGCTGCTTAATGCTTGCGCAAGGGTGCACTTCCCTGCTGCATTTTGCTCGCGCATGGAATGAAAAGTTGAGCTTTTCTACTATCTTGAATTCGCGCAGGGGGCCAATCCTGCTATTCAAGATGCACGCAGAGTTGAGATGTTTACATTTTCACATTCCTACATATGTGAAAATGTTCGCCACATTTTTTGTTGTCCCCTATGACGGGAATACAATTGGGACAAGGTAAAAATGCTCGAACTGTGCCTTCACCCTATCTGTGAGGTAGCAGAGACGTTGCTGAAAGTAGACTCGAAATGTATTGTTTCACCTCTTAGGGATGATTGCGGGTTTGAACGTCCGCAGCAGCTTTCAATCAAACACGAATAATTCTGATAAAGTTTGGAATGCCAAAATAATGTTGGATTAAATTTCTGAATTTGAAATAACAAGATAAATACCTATTGCTCGACAACAACTTCCTCATTAAAACCTTTGCGTGGATAATCCAGACCATCATAAAGGAAAAAGAGTGCAGCACAGCAGGATTTGAAACTACTCTTAATGATAAAACATCTTCAAGTGGAACGAATTCCACGGCTTCCATGGCTCACCATCTTGAATACCGTCGAGGTTCCTTAGGTAGTAAGAGTCATGAGATGCTGTCCTATCCACTATATATGTACCTTCCCAGTTTTCTTCGAGCTTCCCACAGTTTGGTTCCATTATGGCTGCTCGGTTTTTCTTCAAGACATATTCCCCTGGCTTGAATGATCGTTCTCTGACTTTTCGATCATATCTCAGCTTGATTTCCTGCCGGCATCGGACTAAGTTCTGCAAGGTTGTTTCTCTTTGTTCCTACAACAACTCTTTATCTAAAGCCAGTATGCTGTCATTTTTCCCAAATTTGACAGCACGAGTTTTGATAGTCTTAAGATGTACCTCGGGGGGTATGACTTCCTATGTCCCATACGCCAATGTAAATGGTGAAAATCCGGTGGATCTTTTTGGGGTTGTTTGATAGGACCATAATAAGACTCCAGGGAATTCTCCTGTCCATTTTCCCTTTGCCTTCTCCAGCCATTTCTTGAAATTGTCCATAATAAAGCGGTTGGTTGCTTCTACCTTCCCGTTTCTCTGAGCATAGTAAGGAGATGAGAAATGGTGGCGAATATTCCGGTTCTTGCAAAAGTCTTTGTTCACCCCAGAATCGAACTGCTTCCCATTGTCTTATAGCCGCAGACGATATTCTTCCATATGAACCTTTTCACATTATGTATGGTAACGTGTACCAGTGCTACTGCTTTGACCCATTTGGTGAAATAGTCAGTAGCGACTAGTACGAATTTAACGGCTCTAGGAGCTTTGGGAAGCGTTCCGACGATGAATAATCCCCATATAGAGAATGGACGGGGACTAAAAATTGGATGTAATTCTTTGGCGGGCCTTTTCAGAATTGGAGCATGCTCTTGGCATGGCACATATTTCTGTGCATATTCTTTAGCGTCTTTATACATGTATGTCCAGAAATACCCCAGGGTAAGTATCATGTGCGCGAGACTGCGCCCTCCAGAATGGCTGCCACATATTCCTTCATGAGCCTATGCCAGTATCAGTTGTGCTTCCTCGGCTGATATGCATCGCAAAAATGGCTCCAAAGCTATAGGTTTACGGGTATAATATCCCTTCGATCATTGAGTATCTTCGTGAATTTTTTTTCACCTTTGCAGCAAGTTTTCCATCTTCTGGGAGTTCGTCGGTTGTCAAATATTGGATCTAAGGTTGACGCTAGTCTGCAATGTTTTCAACATGATTGCCTGACTTATCTATCACTGGACTGTCAACATGTATATTCTGTTGATGTTCTCAGTATCCCCATGTGCTGATGTAGCTGCACTATCTCCCCCACTACCGTGTTCGATATCCAGAACAAAATGGTTGTCGGAGATGCTAGGTAACTCTTGGAAATCCATTACAACAAAACGGGTGGTATCAGTTTCTACTACAGAAGAAAGATATGCTAAAGCATATGCGTGCCTGTTTTCCAACCGCGATCGGTGCCCAATAGAGAATCGGTCGAACCCATTTGACAACTATCTTATATGATCCAAATACAGGGTCATTCTCTCTTCCTTGGCTCTGTAGGTCCCAGAAACTGGTAAACTACTAGCATGGAATCAGTCACCAGCTCCATGTTCTTCGCATCTAACTGTTTGATAGCTTTTAAACCGATAACTGCATCTTCATATTCAGCTTCATTGTTTGATGCTTGGAAACCGAGTCTGGTCGCTTTCTCGATCTTTGAACCTTTGGGAGTAAGGATAACGCATCCAACTCTATCTCCACTAACATTTGATGACCCATCAGTAAATACGGTCCATAATGGTTCTGGTATATCGATCTCCATTGCAGACTCGCTCCCAGTCTGATCAGTGACTGACTCTATGGGTTTGAACAACTCATCTTCTTCTCCAGTAATCGTTTCTATATCGTTCGCATGAAAATCTACTAGTAGTGCATCCAGGGAGTGTCTGTTCTCTGCAGTTCTGGTTTCGTACTTGATCTCATACTCCCCCAAAATAATTGACCATATGGCTAGTCGACTGGAATCATCAGCACGTTCCAGGATTATTTTCAGCGGATATTCCGAGTAAACTACGATCTGCCTCCCTTGGAAATTAGGCTTGAGGCGACGAGATGCATGCCACAGTGCAAGTGTTATCTCCTCAATTTTCTTGTACCATGTTTCCGCCCCCGTCAAGGATTTACTGATAAAGTAAACAGTTTTTTCATGTGGATCCATAACAAACATCACTGCACTCACAATGTTCTCCATTGCAGCCAGATAAACTCTAATAGGTTGTCCAGTTTTTGAACTCACCAAAACCGGGGGAGTTGATAAATACTGCTCGATCTCATCAAAAGCCTTTTCGTACTCATCTGTCTAACCAAAATTCACTTCTTTCTTTAATACGTCAAAGAATGGCTTGAATCGATCCGACGAGCGTGAAATGAAACGGTTTAAAGATGCTAATCGTACCGCTAGCTTCTGGACCTCATTCTTCATTCTTGGGGATGGCATTTCTTTGATGGATCTAATTTGTTCCGTATTCGGCTCGATTCCTCTGTGAGTCATCAAGTATCCAAGGAATTTTCCCGAGGATATCCCGAACGAAAATTTTGCTGGATTGAGCTTCATTCGATACTTCCTCAAGATATCAAATGTCTTTTGCAGATCAAGAAAATGCGACTCGTTTTGTTTATATTTCAGCACCATATCGTCTATATATACTTCCATCGTCTTCCCAATTAGATCCTTGAACATATGGTCTACCAAATGCTAGTAGGTCTCCCCTGCATTCTTTAGCCCTAACGGCATTACAGTATAGCAGTAAACTCCTTTGGAAGTCACGAACGCAGTATGATCTTGATCGTCCTCGAACAAAGGTATTTGGTTATACCCAGAAAAACCGTTCATGAATGGCTGTCTCCCATACCCTGAGGTTACATCCACCAAATCTATTATCCATGGCAGTGGGGACGGATCACTAGGACATGCTTTATTCAAATGAGTAAAATCGATACAAACATGAATTTTACCATTCTTCTTTGGAACGGGTACGACATTAGATAGCCAGTGAGGATACCGTACTGGTCGAATAAAGCCCGCTTCTAACAGCTTTTCGACTTCTGCGGTAACTCTATATTTTTTTCTTTGTGCCATATTCTTAATTTTCTGACGAACTAGATGAAACTTCTCATCGATATTTAGCCTATGGCAGGCCACATTCGAATTTATCCAAGGAATCTCAGCAAAACTCCATGCAAAAACATTGGTGTTTTCCTTAGCAATGTAATCAAGCCATTACATTCATATACAGGCAGATCTTCCCCTACGAACGTTGTTTTGTGCTCCTTATATCCAATCTGGAACTCGATAAGTTTCTCGACTGTTAGGGGTTCAGCTGCGTCCTCTCCCCTATATGATTCTGGAGGGAGAGGATTCTATAATTGCTATTTTTTCTTGACTCGTATGATTTGGTTCCTGATAACTTTTGACTTCTTGTACTCGTCCATAACACTCTCGTGACACTTGTGGGCGGCCATCTGGTCGCTTCTTACTTTCACGATTCCTTCAGGGTAATATACTTCAAGCATTATTGATAATAGGATGTTACTGCACTGATCTTATGTATCCAGTCTCATCCTATGATCGCATTGTAGGGTGCTCGGCATTCAAGCAACAAGAAAGTGCCCAAAACGGACTTGTCAGCCACTGTTATAGGTATATTCACTTTTCCAATCACCTTTGTAACTTCGCCGCTGAAACCGATAATTGGATTTTCATCCTCCTTGATCAAGTCATGTGGGAGATTCATAGAGGAATAGGCTCCTGAAAACAGCACACTCACTGAGCTTCATGCATCCACTAGAATCTGGTGTACACGAAACATGCCAATCCAAGCAGTTATAGCGATAACATCATTGTGGGGAGCATATACACCTATCATATCTGCTTCATAAAACTCGATCTTAGTGCATCCAAGCTCCCGAATTTCTGCTCCATTTCCACTAACAAAATCGATGTGATTTGTCAAGTACCATTCTTTAGCTACCTATGCTTTTCCTGGTCTCATCTTTTGATGCCCTCCTGGTCATTGAATGGATCCTAGCGTGAATGACATTAATCACACGTGCGTTAATCACATGTGATGTGCCAAACTGTGCAGGACCTTTCCCAAAATCCTTTTTCACGTACTCTTGCAGTTTTCCAGCGTCTATGATTCGCTGGACATCGATCTGTAAAGAGAGGAAATTCTCGGTCTTGTGACCATGGTCTTTATGGAACTTGCATTATTTGCTTCTATCACGTTTATCACGTGTCCCTGCTGGCAAAGGATAAGGGGGGCTCAAATCCTTGCTTATTTTCTCATACAACTCTGCAAGATGTATGTTCAACGGTGTCAGCTTCATATCATGAAATTTTTGATATGCAGCTTCCATTCGTTCACCTTGGTTCTTCTTTCGGACTTCACCTCGATCATTGTGCTTTCCGTTCGAATGGTTTTTGACTTGTCTTTCCTCCCATCATTAGGATGATTGGATGATCTGTTAACATCCCTTGTTTATCGAGATTTGGAATCATCCTCTACTCGAGCATATTCTTCTATTCGAACATACAATTCTTCCAGAGTTTTGGGTGGTCTCTTGACCAAGGATCCGTACATACCTCTCCGATCGTACTGGTATGCCTGCTTATAATCTTAGATGACGACTTGGTCATTGGCACCATCCACATCGGACAATTCCTTCTTAAAGCGTCGAGTAAACTGTCTGATGCTTTCATCCATCCGAATAACTAGAAGGAAAAATCCATGGCATCCCTTCCGATCACGTCTGTTGTACTTTTAGTGAGAGCAGAATTCTCCAACCAGCTCATTGTAAGTACCAATCGAGTGTGATGGAAGTCGATTGAACCATTTTATTTCTCCTCCAGCCAGTGACTATGGAAACATTTTGCACATCAACTCATCACTGTACTGCCATAGAGTCATGGCAGTTTTATAGTGTAAAACATGCTGATCTGGATCATCTATTTTTTCATCGAATTCTGCAGCTTTGGAACTTGAAAATTCATTGGCGACCGAAATTCTCTAATATTCAGCTTGAAAGGGGCTCATGCCGATCAATGCAACCAGTCTATCTTTTCTTCTCTAGAGTGCTTTTTTGACATTAATTTCTCGATCATCTTGCAAAGGAGAACTTATGTTATTGTGTCCACATCACCATCCTAGGAATTGTCTTCCTGATCATAATCTTGGTCCGCTGGAATATGAGTTTTAGATCTCATTATTTTCCTCTGGGGTCCAGTAGGTTCTTTTCCATCTCTTCCTTACTCGGAACGAGCATTGTAATCATGCGATAATTCTCCATCATCATTCCAATCTCGAACCTCATCTTCATCTTGAACCGGTATTAGTTCTGGCCGCACTCTGCTGAGTTGCAATTGGCCGGGTCCTTGCTCGGCGGGTTAGTACACGCCTTCGTTTAGGTAGGTCTCCAGTGACCAACATATTTTTATCTGGCCGATCAAAATCGATCACTTCTCTATTTCGGTCTGCATCTTGCGGGCTAATTTGACTTCCAAGTCGATGCCATAAAGAACGACCCCTCTATTTATTCATATTACCAGTCCTAGGTCAAGAATGGTTCTCATGTTCCAATCTCAGGAGAGCGTCCTCCTTCTCCAACTCGATCAGTAGATTTCGAAACAATTCTTCCTCTATACTAGGAGTCGCGGTGCGTCCATATTGCAGGTCTTGTCCATCGTCATTCCTCCTAGACGGGCTGCCGAACACATGCCCTTTGTTTCCTTGAACTTGTGGGTTTTCCCCATCAACATCCATTCCTTCGTTATCGATCACTAGTTGGTTTTCCTTTCTCTGATTAGATCTGGAGTTATGTCACGGAAACGATCTCGATCTCGTCCTCGATCCAGGGATTTGTTATGAGCATGATCTCGATATCGATCACAGTCTAGGGCTCTGTCATGAGCATGATTTTGACCTTGCCTTTTTCCAGTGGGTACTGCTGGAGCTGACTGAACCTCAACATTGTGTCTTTAAACCTCGCTCCCGCGCTGTTAAGAATTGTTAACAGAACCGACCCTTCGTGCAGTTTGTTTGATTACTGTCTTAACTCGATTTGGTAAAACACGATTATCTTTTCTCGAAAACCTTGGTCGGCGCCACTGTTTTTATGATAAAATTCCTTCTACTCCAAACACAAATATGATGATGATTTTGTCGAATATCGATTCGCTGCTTTAATCTCCGATTGACCAGAGTAGGGGGTACCTGCAAAAAACCCTCCGATGCTAAAGTTAGACAAAGTTTTTCACAGGAGATTTTGTGTGGAAGATTGCTTACCTCTTCTGGTTGTCAAGCCGTCCATTTATATGTTACAAATTTTCGTTTTAGATTCAGAAATGAATTGCAATAAATGGCCCTGCATGCCTCCTGCAGTAACTGACCCTTGCATGCCTCCTCTAGTAACCGGCCCTTGCATGCATCATGTAGTAACTGACGCTTGCATTAACTAGTCATGCATGTTTCCAGAATCTTCTTCATGGGATTATAGAATTAACCAAAGTGGTGCAAAGGATTTCCCAAGCAAATGAGAACAAATCCCAAACCCAAGAAGAAAGTTTGCACAAGCCCACGGTGGGGCTAAAAAATCCGCAAGGCCAATCATTATGGGGCTGAAAAATTAGGGGCTACAGAATTAAGTTGCATCTCACCGCACAAAATCGGGGTTACAGAATTAAAATGCGTCGCGCTGCACCAGATCGGGACTACGTTATTAAGTTACGCCAAGCTACACCAAAAAAAGGACCATATATTTAAGTTGCGTCGTGCAGCATCATAACAGAGCTGTTATTGGACAGAGGTGACGGACGATAGTGGCCGACGGTGACCTGCTTCTGCTCCCATCACCGCAACTTTGCCCGAGAAAATAACTGCGCCTGAGAAGATGACATGACATCACCATGACAGAATCTGCTTGCGTCATCCTGACGCATCTGCCGATAAATCTAAAGGCGTCACTTTTCTAACTAAATATTCTAACGGCGTTAAGAATATTCCAACGATGTTATAACCTAACGGACAATGTTGACGTGGCAGTTGATGATGACGTGTCATCTAATGGTTGTTGGTCACAATGCTTACGTGGTAGA
Source organism: Papaver bracteatum (assembly GCA_023529315.1). Lineage (NCBI taxonomy): Eukaryota > Viridiplantae > Streptophyta > Magnoliopsida > Ranunculales > Papaveraceae > Papaver > Papaver bracteatum. The sequence goes on along the minus strand of JAJJWX010004647.1, from coordinate 25,948 downwards.
TCGATGACGTACAATGATGACGTGGTAGTCGATGACATGTCACCTTGATGACGTGGTTCCCATGATGACGTGTCAATTTCCGGTTGGCTAGGAATTGGTGATGTGGAGAGCTTATGTGGAACTTTTAAGCCCAACTTGGAGTTCTTGCTCATGGATTTGTGGGTTTTGCTAGTGAGGGCTAGCTTAGTTTGGTTCACATGGGCTTGCACATGGAGTATTTGCAAGGCCTAGTTAGCTATACTTGGCTAACCAAAGGAAACACCTTTGGCCCAATGAACCATTCTTAGCTAATAGGAGGAGCTTTGTAGGCCTAAATTTGTCCATTTTTTGTGTAAAATATTAAGGGTACAAACAATAACTTTTTCTTATTTTATTTTTCCTTGTTTTTGATTATTTCACCCAACAATCTTAAGATATTAATGTTTGTAATAATCATGGATGTTAATTGTGGAGTGAAAAACAAAAAGCGAATTTTCGGTCAGCTGTAGACTTTCGAATTTTTCTATTAACCTCTTAAGAATTTTGATGAAACCTTTTTACCTGATGTAGTACACATCTTTATAGTTAACCACACAAAATTTCAGAATTTTTTGAGTTGTAAAAGTATTTTTTTGATATTTTACAAAACAGAGAAACGTTCCTGAAAAATTCTGACGAGTAAAAATTTATTGTTGACTAAATTAGTTTTAAAGGGGAAACCATGAGTTTTTTGAAATGGTGATTCAAACGAAGTTTGTAGATCTAGATGTTATCTTCAAAACTCATATTTTATTTTTCCGATTCGGAACTAAGGTTTGTGAGATGTGGTGTATTAGGTGATTGGGTATTTATCGTGTAATAGGTCAGAGTATAAACGAAGATTGTGAAATGAAATTGAGTATATGTTGTCTGATGAACTTATTGAACTGTAAGAGTCTATACATTGCCTATATTGTGAGTAAGTTAAGTAGATATACTTGTAGTCCAGAGCAAGAGCATTGGGATGTACTTAGTAGAGTATTATGGTACTTATAATACTCTATTACCTTTTTTTGATTTATAAAAGGTATCTTGCTGTCCTTGAGAGACTTGGTGACGCAAACTAGATATTTGACTCAACAGATTCCAAGTCTACGAGTGGATATGTTTTCGCTCTAGCATGAGGGTTTGTTTTTGGAAGATTTCTAAACAGACATATTTGCTCAATTCTTTATGAAATATGAGAGTATTGTGTTAGATAAAGCACGAGAGGGGATCGAGTGCCTAAGATGCTTTTCAGAAGATATTCCTCTCTGGCATAGGCATGTGCCAGCTATATCTATACATTGTATTATCCAAGCTATAATAGCTAAAGCTAAAAGTAACTAATCTCAATCGGTGTTATTTCCATTGATGGAGTATATCGCGCAACCTTTGATGAAAGGTTTATCCAAAGAGATAGTTAAAAATGCATCTAGGGGGATGGGGCTTAAACTCATAAATTAAACTTGCCATGAAGGATACTCAACATTGCTGACTGGAGATCCAAAGATCAAGGTTTCTAATGAGACAACTAATTTGTTGTGGGTAAAGGTAAACACTATTAAAGAATTTTTTTCTCTGTCCCTTCCCTATGATGTAGACGTGATAGTGTGACTGCATGTGAAGGATGACTTTTAAGAAGTCTTAATGAGTTCAATAGTTTCAATTTAAGATTGAAGTGGGGTGTAAAGGAAACACTCTTTATGGAAACTAACCTATCTGAATGAGGAAGTGGGGCCGCTTGCTATGAGAATATGAGCTTTGATTCTCTAGAGCATTCTCAGAAACAAGATATGTCTAGGGCCAAATTGGACAAAACATCACGAGCTTGGAATCTACCTTGGGGATATCAAATATGGTTGTTATCGCGAATTACATCAAATGTTAGCAGTTCAAGGCATTGCGTTCACTATTTCTAGCAAGTAGTTCCGGTAATATCTCACTAAGCAAAGGTTCAAGACCTCATGGACACCTCTGCTTAAAATGGTATTTCCTGCGTCTTTTATGTGATTTTCGTTTTGATGGTTTTGGTATTACTCGAACTTAGGACCTAAGGGTCACTAAGGGTTCACTAGTTCATGTTTTTTTACTTTGGTGAAAGAAACCTTTAGTCTCACATGTGAGAAACTAAAGATGAAAGCTCCCTATACTATTATGATTTATACAATCCATAGTATGACTTTGGGGTCAACACACATTTGTGTTAGGGAGAGGACGTAGAAATAACTAGTATGATATCAACACACGGACGGTATGTATGTCTGTTTGGTCAGGCAAGATCGTGGGGGTTAGGATGTTGATTACCAAGATTTATCATGTGCTTTTCATGTTTTACAGATGTTTTCGTCCATTTGGGGGATTGTTTGAAAATAATTAATAAAAAAATGATTTTTAAAGTTTTTTAAGAAAAATAATAACATATTGTTTTCTTTTGTGAATGAAACTCTTTAGTCCCACATCGGGGAGTTCCTCTTTTTAAGTTGTATTATTTCATTATATAAACAAATTCTCTACTTTTGTAAAATCTATGGGAAAGCGGTTTCTCTATATTTTAGAACGTGCAATTGGGGGATATTGAATCTAATTGGGGATATGAATTACTTTCCCCAACCAGGGGTGGATGATAAGGGGTGACTTTTGGGTAAGAAAATACTAAAACACCCTTTGGTTAATTAAAAAACATTATGAAATGACTATACTACAATATGAAAATACCAAATCATTTATCCCCCATTTACACCATCAGTTCCTGCAGTCACCTAGGTTTAGGTTTTTGAAAAAAATATTCTTCCATCTTCTTCTTCATCCGTTTAATCATGCCTCCTCGAAAGAAATAAAAAGCCCAATCGAATTCAAAATCGATTGTTCAACATAAACAACAAGAAATAATCAATCAGATTGTCGAAGAAGAAGAAAAGGAGAACTCGGACAACCAATTAACCTCTCGTAAACATGGCTTTTGTGAGAAGGTTAGTGATTTGGAACTAATTTACAACAGTGGGTTTAGCTTAAAATCGCGAACCCTAACTCAAATAGCTGAGTTTCAGTGATTTCCGGCATTGACATTTGTATGAATACAATGCAGGTACAAAGTAACGACATGAAATTTAGGTTTAAGACAACTATGGTAGATAGTTACGGCAATGATTTTAGTATGAATGCTATGCCGGTATTGAGTTACAGAATCACCTGAAAATGAATGTTTTGTCCCTGCATTGATTTTAGGTTGACTTCAATGCCGGTAGTATGTCACGACATTGATTTATATTTATTCGTGTATGCCGGAAGTACACTTTAAGTACACAAGAAAACCCTTGGAATTTGTTATCAATACCGGCATATAATTTAGCTTGAATACGATGCTGGTACAAAAGTTGTATTTTACCCAGGTGGTCAGAGGGGGGGTCGCTGTCTACGAGAAAATTAAATTTCAGTCTGTTTTGATTTTTTTTCTAGTTTTCAGTCCAATGCCGGCAGAATCATTTAATTCTCGAGCATGCCGGTACTGCTACCGGCATGGTATGTTGCTTGAATTTCTATGCCGGCACATGATGTAAAGTATGCAGAAACTTGAAGAAAAAGAAATTCACTTGAGTACCGGCATTGATAGATTTCTAACGAGCATGTCGACACTTAGTTACAGCATTGAATGTTAGTTACCAAGCATGGCGACACCATTTTCCGGCATGGTCTTCATCAATTCTGGCATGGTCTTCATCACTTCAGGCAATTTAAAAAGAAAATCTGACAAGACTTGCAGTTCCGGCATTCTTTTTAATTAATTTTTTTATGCTGGTATTTAACTTTAGAAGGCACTGCTTCCTGTATGTTTTTCATGCAGTACGGGCATAATTTTTGGTTGAATACTATGCCGATTTTGTTTCAAAATGGGGGATATCGGGCTGCCGGCATAGTCGTAGTATGAATAATATACCGGTATAGAGGCTTCTGGAATTGTATTCATACAACTACTATGCCGGCACAGAGCTTTTTCAAATGAAAAAATGGTGGGTTCAAAGAAAAAAATCAAATTTTCAACCTTTTAGCAGTTTTACCTGTGTGTCGAGGATGCTTGTATGTTGTGCAAGTTTACTTTCTTGTGTAGGTTCTTCAAATAACTCTCCTTGCTCGTAAAAATCATCATTCAATGGTGTTGGCTCAACAAAGAGTTGCAATTGTGAGTTGTTGTCATTAGCTGAAGATTCAAGATATGCTCCTTGTTGTAGGTGAGCTAAAGATTCATCAGCAACAATTATCTCTTCACAATCATCCTCCATTTTCACCCAAAAAAAATTCCCTCCAAAAAAATTTCCCTCCTTCTACTCTCACCTCACTCACCCAAATACAAATAAAAACACACACTAATCTTATAACAAATACTTAATATTTTTACTAATTATAATTAAACACTAATTAGGATTTGTGAGGGGTATATTAGGATTTTTTTTAAAAAAAATTGGATAAGGGGTCACCCCGATTTGCTATTGGAAACCTTTTTTTTGTCCTTTAGCTATACCCCCAATCGCGCGTTCATATTTTAGAGGGACCTCAAAGGGAAAATATTTTTATATTGTTTTCTTAAACGTTCGCGTTTTTCCTTAAGAATTTTTTTTTAATCCTTCTTCCCCATTATTAATTTTATTCCCATGGAAACATAAAACATATCTTGAGTAAAAAAAAATACTTCAAGGATAAAATATAGTGGTAATTAAGTGTTTGACCCTCTCTTCACTCTCTCTTACTTAAATGACATTTGACTTAAAACTCAATTTTAAAAAAATTAACACATTTTATTGAAATGACCCTGAAAAAAGAAGGTGGGTCATTTGGATAAAGAAGTTTGATGATATTATCAAATGATAAACTATATCCTTTAAGGTATAATCGTCATGCCAACTTAAACATAACATGTCTCACGATTCATACGTAAGAATTCAACAAATTTTATATATTTGGAAAACTTTTTGAAAGATCTACACAAAGAGCATAAATACAACTATCAAATTTTCATTTCATATAATTTTTTTAATTCTTTAAGTAATTTTTAAATTTTCTTCATATTTTATAGTGTGTAGGTAATATACACACTGATTTTATGTGCATATAATATGCACATCGGTTATAATATTCCAGGGCCACTAGAATAATTTGCAAATTTTATTAAATAACCCTGAATCCAAAAGAGTAAGATCCATAATTTCGAAGGTCATAAGAATAAATTTCTCTAAAATAAATTAATATGAATAAAATAAAAATACTTCACGGATAAAACAATAATCTTGAGTGCAAAAAATATTTCACGGGTAAAAATAATCTATCTTTATTTTATGTGTTAGAAAAAAATTAAAAAAAATCTAACCATGAATCATACGCCTATTTTTATTTACTAATATGTCTTTTTCTCTACAAAATATTTAGGACCATGCAACACACGAGCAAAATAGTTATATATATGTCAAATTTAATTTTTTTACTCAAAAATTTCACCTGCACAAATACTTGGGCCCCTGCAGAGCAAATACCTACAATAATATATGGTAATTTTACGGTCTATGATCTGCAAAGCTCCTCTACTGCATTAAGATCAAGTTTTTATGAGACAGGTCACAGGTGTATTAAGTTCGAGTACAAAGTCATTGGTTCTCGGTCTCGGACAAACAAAGAAAACAGCATTAGTTCTTCACTGGAAATTTGTGCATTTTTATACAATTTTTTTCATGAAAACAGCACGCACGGATTCACGTGACACGTCCATACAAGAACTTTATCCAGTTCAAAAAATAAAAAGAACTCTAGTTACTGTTGCTTTAGATAAACTTGGTGGCGGGCGCTTGCGAGTTGCGAGATATTTTCTTGAAAAGTCTGAA
>JAJJWX010004647.1:0-20058 GCA_023529315.1 Papaver bracteatum | reverse complement strand
TGCCTCAAATAACACTTATAGTAGGGTTGTCAACGGTCCGATCCTCCGGGTACTACATGGCCCGTGAACCTGACCCGATATCAAGCATCGGTTCCGGGTCCTAACGGTTCCGGGGCCGGCTTCATAATGTGTTGGCCCAGAACCGGACCCGTTTAAAGTCCCGGGTACCCGTTGGGTATTAAAAAATCTTAAAATCTTAATTTCTTTCTCTTTTTAACTTGATTATAAATTATTTTTATAAATATTTATTATTATTTCTTTATTAATGTACTAAATAAATATTAAATGTAAGAAAAAAATCAAAAATCAAAAAAATTCAAAGCCGAAACTTGCAAAATACCTATAATTTGGCTAAAAAGATGATTAAAAGGTCAAATAAACGGGTACCCATTACCCGCGGGTACCCGACGGGTGTTACCCGTTTGGACCCGTTAACATTCGGGTCCAATCGGGTAATTAGCCGTCGGGTCCTAAGTTGCTAATGGGTCCAACTTTAGGACCTAAAACCGGACTCAATTAGGCGGGTCCGGTTCCGGGTAGCGGATAACCGGTACCCATTGACAGCCCTAACTTATAGGACTCAAACTAGTCAGGTATCAAAAGCAGAAGCCAAACCTGGAAATTAGAAATAAAACTGTTAAATTTTGTCTGCAGCTTAACTTTTACTTTACGAAAAATTAATTCTCTCTTACACCTTTCTTTTAAATTTTGTCTGCAGCTTAACTTTTAACATTTTTACATATAAAAATCAAAAGCTTATTTTCAAAAATAATATACAAACATCGTGTAACAATACCACTACTCCCATATCAACATCATCATAAAGACACTAGGGCATAATATTTTCATCATAGATATCTATCTTGTGAGTCATAATTTGCCTGGCACTTTTAGGGGCGACCAATTTGTAATTAGGGGCGACACAAAAGACAAAATAGATTGAAAATACTTATATGCCCCTTCATAATCGGGAGGTTAATCCATAATCGGTAGTTTGGGCAACTCTATATTCGGTAGTCATATGAACTATCTTGACTACCGATTATGGTAGATTTCGCCAAAGATTATATTGTATAATCGGAAATCATGATAACTTCATTTACTACCGATTATAGGCTCAACCAAATTCAAAAAATAGAGGATTTTGACAAAATTTGATTTTAGGGAAACTCTATATTCGGTAGTCATATGAACTATCTTGACTACCGATTATGGTAGATTTCGCCAAAGATTATACTGTATAATCGGAAGTCATGGTAACTTCATTTACTACCGATTATAGCACTACACCAAATCCCGGAATTTGTCACAGGGTATATCCGTTACTAAAAAAATTTGTAACACATATCTGGCCAGAATTCTGAAACGCTTTGTGATATTTTTTTATTATTTTTTTTGTAACAGATTTTAAGCTGTGACAAACTTAGGTCACAATCACATTATAAATCTGTTACAATAGTTAATAGTAACAGTAACCTAATTTTAAAATAGCGACACGTTGCACATTTGTCACAGTAATTATAACAGGTTTAATTGTTATTCTCACTTTGCAACAATTCGCTAATGACACGTGTCATACGCCGCCACGTATGCAAAAATTTCTTTTTGCCACGTGTCACATTTTCTTGCGATTACAATAACACATATAAGTGTTGCATAATTTTTGCAACAAATTCACTTTGGACACCTGTCATCTTTTTGTCACTATTACTGTAACGTTTAAACTGTTACTCTCATTTGTAACAGCATTTAGAAGATGACACGTGTTGATTTTCTTCATAGTTTTGGTCACAGTTATATCTGTGACAATTCTTTCAATTACAATTTAAAAAAATGGATAGTCCAGGTCTTTCTCATGGACCTGGGCTTCCAGTTTACAGGGTTGCACAATTAACCCTGAAACACAGGCCTGCAATACAACAACCAAACCTGAATCACAGTCCTGTAATCTGAGATTTTTCAATCTGGCAACATTCTCGCAATTTACAATTCATAACATATTTACAAAAATCATTTGATTCATTATGAACAAAGAAACAAATATGATTGCAAAACAAACTTCCTAGGCACCAAAAAATAAGTATCTTGAACAAACTAATAGACACCACCTTTTTTGCCTGTGTGGATAGATTCAAGATCATCATTATCTTTATTCTAGCAGCCTAGTAGCTCAGACTGAAATAGAAAATCCCCCTTTTTGTCTATAAACCTAAAAAAGCACAAAACAAACTCACCGTCCTTCGAGTCTACATACTCCCCGAAGCCCAACACTTTCATATTTTCATGTACATCTTGCATCTTGGCGGCCAGCCATTAATAAACCTTGTAGAAAAATCACACGGTATGCACGATGAAAAGATCTCAACATGAATACAGAACTCTTACTCGAGCTAATCATTGAAGCATTAAAAACGGCGACATTCTTAGGAAAAAGTGCACGAAAAGCAAGGGCGTGGAAAAAAAAATTCAACTCAACACCCAAGAGAGTAAAAAATCACCTGGTTTCACAAAATCGGACAAATCAACGCCATTGCCCTTCAATTGCGAGTTTTCATCAACAAAAATTGATTCAATCAAACCAAAGACACTTGGTTAGCAATATAAAAATGTAAAAGAACAAGAATGTTAAGAGAAAAAACTTGTGTGTTTGGTAGGATAACTTGGAATAAGCACCACCTGGATCTCATACAATGGACTTGAACCTCAAGCAAAACCCTAATGTCCCTCTTACTATACTAGGATTATCATTATATAGGCATAAATCTATAAAACTGGAAATTACAACCAAAAACAAAAGACAGGGATACACATAGTTGAGTAGCTAAACACGATATTGACAGGAAAAAGAAAATTGCAAACTGAAAGTACCATAACACAATCCAAATCTGCCTTATTATACTTGCAAGAACCACCTAGATCTCAAACAATGGACTTGAACCTCAAGAACAACCCAATATCCCTTGTATTATACTAATATCAATACGGGATTATCATTCTGTAAGCATAAGTCAATATAAGATGGGAAATTACAACCAAAAACAAAAGACAGGGATATATGCCAACTATTTACAAGCAAGGCTTCTCCCTAAAGAGAACCACAGAGTTAGGAAAGAAAATAAACTATATCATGTGATTTACTCAGCACAATAAATAGAATCCATGACATAATAGCTAGTTGAAGAGTAGGAACAGAAGACATAAAAGGGCCACCTAGATTGAAACAACCTAGAAAACACATTACTAGGGCAGAACCAATCAATTCATGCAGAATTAGACATACTGAACTTATCAACAACAAATATTTCAGTTCAATCACAACTAATAACAAATGAAAGATAAACAAACCACTGTAAATTCATACCAAATAAGCCATTGATAATTTCAAAAATCAGTGCAGGTAACGTCACTACATACCACCAAAATATTGAATTTGTCTAACATAAACAAAAGTAAAATAAGCCCTACATAATCTTGTTCAAAGCAATAAAAACCATTTTTGTTTGACAGGTTTAGAGTGACAGCCTTCAACAAACTACTCATCATAAAAGTTGTAATACATAGATTTACTCTTCGACTTCAGATGCTTCTAGCATGTTGTCCATGTAGTAACAACATTATAATCCAGGACCGCTAAAATTCCAGGTAGCCTCGATATATGATATAGTGGTGGAATCCTTGATAACAAGTTAATAAACAAGTAAAACCAGCCAATGAACTTACATCAAGAAACTTCTTCAAATCATGTCTTGAAGCAATCTCGCGCAAGAAAGTTGTTAATCTCAATTCTCAACCGTGAATCATGCAAGAATGGCTCCTCAGGAAGATGGATTTCAGGAATTTTTGTGGGAGACCTGAAAAGAACAATAACAGATTCATAAGAAACAAAAGGAAAAAATAACCCATTGGAAAACTTGCAAATGCTCAATCAATAGACTCACTTTTGGATGAAGGTAGATGCATTCGACCACAAAAACAGAACATCCAAAGTCAATATAGCAAAGTGGCAAACCATACAAACCACCATCAACTAAAAATGTTCTTGATTTAGCTTAATCTTGTGAACCAAAAATCCACTAATGTTCACCCTTGACACGATCCTCATATCAAACAATGAGGCAGGTCCAAACTGCAAAAAAAAAAAAAACCACAAAGAAAAAATTGCAGTCAATAAGAAGGGTAGAATGAGCCCATAAAAGGGTTTGTAAAAACCATAATTAAGTGACATACCAGAATTTCAGCAACATTTTCGGTCACACGTTCTCCAACTTCACACAAAAAATCTATATGATCAGGTTAATGTGCCCTTCGTCTACAAAGAAGCCAAATAAGAGGCAATCAACGACTAGTTATGAGCGTAAGCAAACAGACAATCACCAATATAAAACATAATAACCCACCCTCTAGTTTAACAGGCATGCCTACTATATCTAAATTGGGATACAAACTCCTCCGATTTGAAAGGGGAGGTACAGTCAGACACTAATCTTTCTGAAACACCAGCTGAAACAAAGATAATTCCAAGGAAATGAGAACATCAAAGTATAACTTTCTCTGTGGGAATAATATGAACTTGCAACAAGTGCTCAAAGAGAAGAAAATAATGCATTCGATCTTTGCAACCTATATTTCACAATTACATTCTGTTAATACAACACAAACTTGAAACGAGTTCTAAATAGAAGCAAAACACAAATAGTGCGTACAAGTACAAACCTTGGGAGATTCAAACTCGATAAACCCATAATGCTTAGATTTTCTTATCTGCAAACCACCCAAAACTTGATAATCAAATCCAAAACCTAAATCCGAAAAAACCTTCTTATTCTTCATGATTCTTAACCGGTTAATAGATCCAAAAAAATAAAATGAGAATCACAAATTTCATTAGAAAAAACAAAGAATTCACAAGGTGTTTGATAAAATTCTTCAATGAAATCGTACCTTCCATCTCTTTTTCATAGAATCTATGAGCAATTCTGCTGATGACCAATATCTTTAGTCTATTTGCAGAGGCCTAAAGTGGAAGTCTAGGAAAAAAGTTCCAACACCAGGAATATCAAGACCTCTTGATGCAATATTATTAGCAATAAGTATATCGTTGAAAACATTCCATAGCCTGCAAAGCCAATAGATCAAATGGCTATATAAACACACAAGGAATCAGAAAGAAAAAAATATTTCAAAACATAAGTTGATTTCCCAGATAGACCAAACCATACCTAGTGCAAAAATCAAATTGATGGTATCATCATCTTCTTCAATTACAACTGATTCTTCACAATCAATTTCCTTAACCTAAAAATAATAAAACACATAATTATACTTCAGTAACAACATACAACAATAATTAAACACATGAGATAGGGTTTCCACAATTAAACTAACGAGAAAAACAAAACCTAATGATATAAGAAACAAACCCAAATTTTTGAATAACTGAATATGAACAAACTAATTCTCAAACCCCTAATTGAAATAGCACAACAAACCTAATTAAAAACTTTGAACGAAAATTAAGAAACCCTAATTTTTAGACAACGGTCCCAAACAAGAACAAGGAAATAATCACAAATATTAAAGCATCAACTAATAAAAACACTAAACTTGAACCAAGGTGTATAGATCTGTAAGAAATAACTTACATTTTTTCTCAAATCAGCCAGGGTTCAGAGAAATTAGGTCTGTGAATAACGGAGAAATTAGGTTAGAGACGAAGATAGGGTTTTCTTCAGAAAGGATTTGAGAAAGATTAGGGTTCTTAGTTTGAGGATTTGACAGAGAGACGAGAGATTTTTTTTTTTTTCTTGGATTTGAGAGAGGATTTTTTTTTTTTTTCTTTTTCGTTGGATTTGAGAGAGACGAGAGAGAGTTAAGCGATAAGATAAGAGTAAAAGAGAAAGATAAGAGATAAGGATAAGGGAAAGGATAACGAAGTGAAAAGTAAAGGGTTTAACGGTTGAGATTTGTCCATCAAAAAACATGGACGATTGACATTTTGTTTGATGTTCTCATACGGATTGATGGGAGTGTGTGAGAAGCATGTGTGTTCTTTCGAGAATTACGTGTTTTTTGAGAAAATCACAAACGGACGAACATAAAAAAGCGACTTTCGTTGTATAAGTTGACATATCCGGGTTATCGACAATGAGTATCGATTTTGTTGGGTTAAAAAGCGACTAAATATATCGAATTGAATATCACAGTTCAAAGATTACTAGAGAGTTAGACCCGAGTTTCTCTTCGGATGCACCGGTGATGAAATATATCGAGAATTGAACATCACAAGTTCAAAGATTCTTAGAGTTAGACCTCGAGTTTCTCTTCCTGATGAACTGGAGACGAAATATATCAGAATTTAACATCACATGTTCAAAGAGTTAGACCCGAGTCTCTCTTCCGGATGAACTGGTGACGAAATATATCAGAATTGAACATCATACGTTCAAAGATCACTAGAGTTAGACCTGAGTTTCTCTTTCGGATGAACTAGAGACGAAATATATCAGAATTTAATATCACAGGTTCAAAGATTACTAGAGTTAGACCTCGCTTTCTCTTTCGGATGAACCGTGACGAAATTTATATCGAAATTAAACATCACGGGTTCAAAGATTACTAGAGTTAGACATGAGTTTCTCTTCCGGATGAACTGGTGACGAACTATACTAATTGAACATCACAAAGTTCAAATATTACTAGAGTTAGACCAGAGTTTCTCTTCCGGATGAACTGGTGAAGAAATATTTCAGAATTGAACATCACAGGTTCAAAGATTACTAGAGTTAGACTCGAGTTTCTCTTCCGGATGAACTGGTGACGAAATATATCAGAATTGAACATCACTGGGTTCAAAGATCACTAGAGTTAGACCTCGAGTTTCTCTTAGGATGAACTTGTGACGAAATATATCAATTGAACATCACAGTTCAAAGATTACTAGAGTTAGACATGAGTTTCTCTTCCCGATGAACTCTGTGAAGAAATATATCGAATTGAACATCACGGGTTCAAATATTACTAGAGTTAGACCTCGAGTTTCTCTTCCTGATGAACTGGGTGACGAAATATATCGAATTGAACATCACAATGTTCAAATATTACTAGAGTTAGACTCGAAGTTTCTTCCTAGGATGAACTGGTGACGAAATATATCAGAATTGAACATCACAGGTTCAAAGATTACTAGAGTTATACCTGAGTTTCTCTTCCGGGTGAACTTGAGACGAAATATATCAGAATTGAATATCACAGGTTCAAAGATATCAGAATTAAAAATGACCATATTACCCCTTTTAGAAAAAAGTGCAATAAATATTATGGAGACTGTGAAAATGACCATATTACCCTTATCAAAAACAAGTAAAGTAATTCTTACAGACTGCGAAAATGACCATACTACCCTTATTATAAAAAAGTGCAATAATATTATGGAGACTATGAAAATGACCATACTACCCTTATCGAAATAAGTAAAGTACTTTTACAGATCAGAAAATGACCATACTACCCTTATCGTAAATAATTAAGTAAATGTTACAGACTGTGAAAATGACCATATTGCCCTTATTGGAAAAAGTGCAATAAATATTATGGAGACTATGAAAATGACCATACTACCCTTATCGGAAATAAATAAAGTAATTCTTACATACTCTAAAAATTACCATATTACCCTTATTAGAAAAAAGTGCAATAAATATTATGGAGACTGTGAAAATGACCATATTACCCTTATTGAAAAAAAGTGCAATAAATATTATGGAGACTGTGAAAATGACCATATTACCAGACTCTAAAAATGACCATATTACCCTTATTGAAAAAAAGTGCAATAAATATTATGGAGACTGTACCCTTATCAAAAATAAGTAAAGTAATTCATACAGACTGTGAAAATGACCATACTACCCTTATTGTAAAAAAGTGCAACAAATATTATGGAGACTATAAAAATGACCATACTACCATTATCATAAATAAGTAAAGTAATTCTTACAGACTGTAAAAATGACCATACTACCCTTATCGAAAATAAGTAAAGTAAATATTACAGATTGTGAAAATGACCATATTACCCTTATTGGAAATAAATAGAATAAATATTAGGAAGACTGTGAAAATGATCAAACTACCCTTATTGAAAATAAATAAAGTAAATATTACATACTGTGAAAATGACCATATTACCCTTATTGGAAATAAATGCCATAAATATTATGGAGATGTGAAAATGACCAGACTACCCTTATCGAAAATAGGTAAAGTAATTCGTATAAACAATGAAAATGACCAAACTACCCTTATTGAAAATAAATATTACATATTGTGAAAATGACCATACTACCCCTATCGGAAATAATTAAGTAAATTTACAGACTGTGAAAATGACCATATTGCCCTTATTGGAAAAAGTGCAATAAATATTATGGAGACTATGAAAATGACCATACTACCCTTATCGGAAATAAATAAAGTAATTCTTACAGACTGTGAAAATGACCATGTTACCCTTTGGAAAAAAAGTGCAATAAGTATTACTGAGACTGTAAAAATTACTTTACTTATTTATGATAAGGGTATTATGGTCATTTTCTGATAAGGGTAACTCTAGTAATCTTTGAAAAAATGTTACAGACTGTGAAAATGACCATATTACCCTTATTGGAAAAAAGTGCAATAAATATTATGGAGACTGTGAAAATGACCATACTACCCTTATCAAAAATAAGTAAAGTAATTATTACAGACTGTGAAAATGTCCATATTACCCTTATTGGAAAAAGTGCAATAAATATTATGGAGACTATGAAAATTACCAAAATGACTACGCTTATCAAAAATAAGTGCAATAAATATCATGGAGACTAAAAATGACCATCTTAAAATAAATAAAATACCATTTTCTTATAGACTCTGAAAATGAAAATGACCATATTACCCTTATTGGAAAAAGTACAATAAATATTATGGACCATATTACCCTTATCTAAAAAAGTAAATAAATAAAGTATTACTGTATCAGAAAATGACCATACTACCCTTATCGAAAATAAGTAAAGTATAATGGGTAATATGGTAATTTTCAATAAGGGTATAATGGTGATTTTAAGGGTAATATGGTAATTTTCACAATTATAAGAATTACTTTACTTATTTTCTGTGAAAGGTAAATGGTAAATGTTACACAGATTGCACTTTTTTTCCAATAAGGGTAATGGTCATTTTCATGCTTTGTAACATTTCCTTTTATGGAGATTTTCCGTGAATATTTATTGCACTTATTTTAGTTATTACACTTTTTTCCAATAAGGGTAATATGGTAATTTGCATACTATAAGAATTACTTTTACTTATTTTCTAAGATAATGGTCATTTTCACAGCCTTCATAACATTTATTGCACTTTTTTTCCAATAAGGGTAATATGGTCATTTTCACAGCTTTTAACATTTCCTTTTCTTATTTTCGATATAATATTTATTGCACTTTTTTTTCTCCAATAAGGGTAATATGGTCATTTTCAAAGTATTTACTTTACTTATTTTCGATAAGGGTTTGGTCATTTTCATAGTCTCCATAATATTTATTGCACTTTTTTTCCAATAAGGGCAATAATTTTTTTTCTCGGCCGAAGAATGCACTTTTTAATATTTATCTTTTTTCAATAAGGGTAATATGGTAATTTGCAATAAGAATTACTTTACTATTTTCTAGAAGGTCATTTTCAATAACATTTATTTATTTTTCTTGATTTTCGAACATTTCCTTTTAATTTTCGATAGGGTATTATGGTCATTTTCATAATTTTTATTGCACTCTCCAATAAGGGTAATTTATTGCACTTTTATTTTTCTTATTTTCAATAAGGGTAATATGGTCATTTTCATAGTCTCCATAATATTTATTGCACTTTTTCCCAATAAGGGCAATATGGTCATTTTCACAGTCTGTAACATTTACTTTACTTATTTCCAATAAGGGTAGTATGGTCATTTTCATAGTCTCCATAATATTTATTGCACTTTTTTCCAATAAGGGCAATATGGTCATTTTCAAAGTCTGTAACATTTTTACTTAATTATTTTCGATAAGGGTAGTATGGTCATTTTCACGGCCTCCATATTATTTATCAGACTTTTTCCAATAAGGGTAATATGGTCATTTTCACAAATATTTAATTAATTTACTTATTTCCGATAAGGGTAGTATTGTCATTTTCACAGTCTCTAAAATATTTATTGCACTTTTTTTTTCCGTAAGGGTAATATGGTCATTTTCAAAGTATTTACTTTTACTTATTTTCGATAAGGATATCCTGGTCATTTTCACAGTCTCCATAATATTTATTGCATTTTTTTCCAATAAGGGTAATATGGTCATTTTCACAGTCCGTAATATTTACTTTACTGATTTTCAATAAGGGTATTCTGGTCATTTTCACAGTCTCCATAATATTTATTGCACTTATGTCCAATAAGGGTAATATGGTCATTTTCACAATCTTCAAATTTTTATTGCACTTATTCCGATGAGGGTAGTTTGGTCATTTTCACAGTCTTCGGAAGAAGCAGATATTTTTGTTGTGGTTTTGTCGAGAAATCGAGAGAAAAGGTTGGTATTTGTCCAAGTCAAATGTCCTACAAAGTCATGGCTTGTTGACTTGGTCTTGATCCTTTTTTCTAATATTAAGAAAAATAAAAAATAAAATAAAAATAAATTTTGATGTTTAAAAATTAAATAAAATTGTTATTTTGTATAACTGTTGCGAAAGTAGTGACAACCAAAATTGTAAGAGTGATTAATTCGGGGTTGTTTTAGATGTGGTGGAATTTTTGGGTGGAAACATCATTTCAGATTATAATTGTGATTGTCTAGATACTTGTCAACAAATATAATTGTGACTAGTAAAAAAGTTAAATATTCGATTCATTATCACGATTACAAAATTTAGCAACGATTATAATTGTTGCGAGACTTATGACGGTATATCAAATGACCTAAAATAAACTGATAAAGTTGCACTGTGAGAAAATCCTGATTTTGGTGTAGTGTAGGCTCAACCAAATTCGAAAAATAGAGGATTTTGGGGCAACTCTATATTCGGTGGTTATATGTGTTGGATATTTTCAAGATTGTTTGCCGCTATCCGGGGGGTCCGGGGGGGCGTAGCCCCTCCCGGATGTGTTCGACCTATCTTCACAAAACATGTCTGTTCCCATAGGGTTTCTTCAAGAGACACCATTGGTTGGATATTTGCAAAGAGAGCCGAGATAATCGGAAGTCAGGTAACACTACATTTACTACCGATTATAGGCTCAACCAAAATTGAGAAAAAAGAGGATTTTTGCAAAATTTGATTTTGGGGCAACTCTATATTCGGTAGTCATATGAACTATCTTGCCTACCGAATATGGTAGGATATGTGCAAAGAGATCCACTGTATAATCGGAAGTCATGATAACTCTTCATATCTTACCGATTATAGGCTCAACCAAAATTCAGAAAATAGAGAATTTTTGCAAAATTTGAATTTGGGACTACTCTATATTCAGTAGTTATATAAACTATCTTGACTACCGATTATGGTTGGATATTTGCAAAGAGAGCCAGAATAATCGGAAGTCATGATAACTCTTCATATCTTACCGATTATAGGCTCAACCAAAATTCAAAAAAAAAAAAGGATTTTTGCAAAATCTGAATTTGGGACTACTCTATATTCGGTAGTTATATGAACTTTCTTGACTACCGATTATGGTAGGATATTTGCAAAGAGAATCATTGTATAATCGGAAGTCATACAAACTAAATTTACTCCCGATTGTTGATTACCTACCGATTGTATAGTTATCTACCGATTGTAAAGGGTAGTTTGGCCATTAAAAAAAACGCCTCGGAAATAACCTTACGATTGTGAAATAACCTACCGATTATTTGCTATTTTGTCGTTTTGTGTCGCCCCTAATTACAAATTGGTCGCCCCTAAAAGTGTCAGGATAATTTGTGGTACGACCTGAAATTTACATTGTAAACCATAATTTATTTCATGATATATAAAATTTGTGTATAGATCCAATATTTAGTTGAGAAACTCAAATATGCCATGGGGGGCTAAATATGCTTTGTGTCCCAAAACATGACCTATAACCTTTCTGTAGAATTATACACTCAAAAAACTTACCAGCTCCTCATTCGAAGCCATTTAGGTATGCAAGTGTAGTAAATAGTTCATTGAAGTGCGAGCTTATTTCTTATTGTTGAGGTTCCTTTATCCAAAAGGCTAAGCCTTTTGGTGCTTGTCATTAATGGCTCTCGAAACCGTTTTTAAGTTGATGCATAAGGTATGCATGCATCAAGATCCCCGTAAGAACGGGCCCTAGCTCAGCTGGTCATCCCCGTTTCCCAAAGTTTGATGCGTTCTGGGAGGTCCCAGGTTCGAGCCTCCAGTGACGTAATATTGTAGAAATTAACATGGAAGGTAGAGTTGGCTTGCCCCCCTTGTGACACAATCTTGCCCCCCCTCCCCCATCTGCTTCGGCTCCCCTTGGCAAGGTTACCCATGAGGCTCACTGGTAGGCTAACACAGCAACATGTTCAATTAATGTATTAGTATGTCGTTGGAGCTTAGCTTGTTAGGCTTCAACTAGTTTCATGTAATAATATTTATCCAATTTATAATAAATATTTAATACGGAATAAATATTGTAAAACTTTGCACCCCTATAAAAGGGAAGGATTGCAAGAAACCGGAGAATAGAAAGAAAAGTTCACAAATTTATGAAACTAGCCATCACTTGGATCTTCTTCCAGCTCCGGTTTCCAATATATCGTTCTCTACATATATAATAACTCTTTGTTGTGCATCTGGTTTTAGCATCAAGAGGTAAGATCGTTCGTAGCATCAAGAGGTAAGACCATTCCTTGGATAATTTTTTTTATTGTGTTATGATAGTATGTTGGTTGATTCAAACTCACTGTTGTATTTAGCCTGCTTTGGAATGAAACCGCAAGAATGCATCCTCCAATATAATCTTTCCTAACGTAACTCATCCATGGGTGTTGATGAAAGTGGTTTCGAAGGATTATTTTTAGGTGAATAGGGTTAGTTGTTGAATGAGCTTTAGTCTTTGCGAATTTAACTTTATTTTTGGTGTCCTCTTGGTATAGTTTAGAATTTGAGACATGAATTCTCTTTATGTTTTTCTTGTTGATCTCCTTACCGAGTTTAACTCTATAATTCTGATAAAAAATGCTATATTGATTATAGGAAAACTTTATGATCAATATCGTGTGAGAAAGTGGCTATGTTCCACTTTATCCATATATTACCAGCCCAAACGACTGTTACAGGGTGTTAGTCCTCAAGGGAGTTGGGGGAGTTGGGTGTAGTTGGGTTTTCTCCCGTTAGTCGTGGGGGAGTTCGAAGGAGTCTCTCAAAATCCGCGTTAGTCGTGGGAGAGTTTAGAAGAGTCTCCCAAACTCCCTAGAAAACCCCGTTAGTCGTGGGGGAGTTAGAAACAAACTCTTAAACTCCCTGTTAGTGGTAAAAATTAGAATGCGGGGGAGTTGGTTTGTTTTGGGGAGTTCAAGGGAGTTTCTAGTGTATTTTTGCCTCACTCCAAATCTCTCAAAAAAGTAGAGATTTTGGGAGAGTCTCTCAAACTCCCTACACTCAAAACACCAAACTCTCTCAAACTCTCTATACTCTCTTACACTCCCTCAGAATCTCCAAGATTCAAAATACATTAAACTCTCCCCAACTCACTTGTGGACTAACCCCTGGTTAGATTCTTCGATGAGAATTTTGTTGGATGTGGCGAAAATTTATAGTGACAGAAAGGAATTCGACTTATTAACTGGTTTCTTTGAAATTGTGTTTTTAAAAATAATCAAGCTTAATCAAATCAATGATATTCATCACAAAGCTTAAAAATAAGTTAATTGGTTTCGTCATTTATTTCTATCAACTTCTTCTTCTTTTTCTATGAAATTTGTTTCTTCATTAATCAGAGAGATTTATTTATCAAATCGTAATAGTTTCTCATGCATTCTAGAATATGGTTTGGGTTAATATGGTAATTTTAAATAATAGGTTCCCAAATTCAAGTGATCGGCATATATACTTTGATAGAAGGAAGGGGTTGAGTAGGACCTTAAGAATAGATAGTTTCTAATTGTTAATTTAATCTTTGATTAAGTAAAAATAAAATAAAAAAGATAACAAGGTTATAAATTGTTAAGATATTATCTATTTGTCGTGCTACTAGTGGATGAAACATGGTCACAAGGAATATCGGAAATTTACATTTTCTAAATGGAGAGAGAAGAAGCGGAAAAAACGCTTTACCTGGACAGAAAAATTTTCAAGGTTACGGTGGGATCCAAAACATTGCGATTAGAGGAACGGAAGAGAGGAGGTTTCATAGATTGGATGGATTTATCAGTGGAAGTGGCTAACTGGTTTGCGAAGGTTTTGGAGGAGGCTATATATTCGGGGGGCTCTAAGAAAAAATGGCCAATGAGGGAGGGTGAATCTTCTTTCATGTGTGAGATCAGGGAGAATGATGCGGGCAGATACTTAAGAATTGCAAGGATCAGAAGGGGTGATAACAATAGATCTTACGCAATATGTATTCCGTGTGGAGACAGTGGATATTATTGGGGAGTTTTGTACAAGGAAATAAACAGGCTATTGAAGAAATCAAACTGGTTGTACAAACCAGTGCAAATTCTACCTTCTACTCAAGATTTTGAAAACGAAATGCCCAGGAAGGAATCTGATAAACAAATTTATGAAGCTTTTGTGCAGATACAAGGATCAGCAAATTGGCAAAAAATTGCAAGGGAGATAAGGGGTCAATTGAAATGGGAATCTTTCATTGATATGGAGATTTTAAATGACCGCAATGCTAAAATACTCATAAACAAGGACTGCTGGCTCGATCTTTGGAAACCACGTAAAATATTCGTTGATATGGCGGTGGTGAACATCACACAAACTAGGGGCAAAGAAACAATAGTTGTGAATCACATGCAAGCGGAGAAGTGCGGTGAAGAAACTGAGACTATACAGTCTATACCACGGAAGGAAAGAATCATCCCATTACAAGCAATGGCAAGGTATGGAAAATGGTTAAAGATTAGAGGAATCCCACAAAGATGCTGGAAATCTTCATTATTCAAAGTGGTGGGTGATCTGCTTGGAGGTCTCATTGAAATATCCACAAGTACACTGAGAAAAAACAACTCGAGCTTCTTCAGAATTAAGGTCAAAGGTGACTTTACAGTAATTCCGGCGGTTTTAATGGTGGAAGACGACGACAAAAAATGGGTTGTTTCCATTGAGTGGGACCACAAATTTGATCCTAAATCAAAGGCGCTAATGGAGGAGTATGTTAGACTACTCAATGAGTTCGACAAAGTGTCAAATTCAAAAGCCAAGACGTGCGTAATTGACGGATTAAAAAAGTCTACAAATGCAGCTTTGGATACTCAACTAAACTTGAGTGCACCGAGTAAGAAACAAAATATCCCATACAAGGAAACGTGCTTGGTCAACATGGAAAGGAACGAGGCTACAGCTGGCGGGAATTTTGGCAGAGGAGATGAAGTGGTCGACGTTATCGCCACACAATCAAATACGGAAAACGTGGCATCCTCAAGTGCCAACACGGGACCAGGGCGGAATCCAACTGATTTTAACGAATTTCGAGGCCTACCCTCGAAGTGGACAATCGACAAAGTGCTAATAGGTGGAAATTATTGATGGCATTTTAGCAAGTGAGGCGAGGGGCTATCGGAGAGGAATGGAGAAGAGGAAAACATTCGAAAGTTCAAAAACACCTAGTAGACTCGGATGTTTTAGCTATTCATATTGATACGAGAAGGGAGGAAAATCATATAACGATGGAGGGGAATGATGGAAGCTTTTCACCGTCATCAATCTGGCGATTTAACTACATTTGGTCTTACATAAAAATCGGGACGACAATTATGATGCTCTTGCAAGCCCAATTCAAGTAAGTAACACGCAAAATGTTCAAAATTTGCACTATTCAAAGTGTGGTGGATGATCAAATCGTCATTAAGATAGAGACCTACAGAACACTAACATAGACACAAATGAAGTCATTTTTTCAACTTCAAAGCTGGTGGTGGAGTTATCTTTGCGGAGAATGGGGGATACCAACCAAAGATGAGGTGAAGGCTAAGACGGTGATAGAAGAAATTCTTTTAAAGTACAGAGATAGATACAAAGCAATTGCAGAAGCCAAGAAGGTGCAGACAACATGACTCACAAATTTCTAACTCATCGACGATGAGGAAGAAAATGAGGAGGTAAATCTGGGATAATTGTGGTGTTGATGGTGCTAAAGTGATAGATTGGAATATCGTGGGTTTGAATGACTACATTAAACAAATTTATTTGCGTGACTTAATTTCACCGCATAAATGCGTCATTTGCTGCATTCAAGAAACTAAGATGACGGAATGTCGCATTGGTTTGTAGGTCAAATTTGGTACGATCTTTGACTTCGGAATGGAAATCTTAACTTCTCATGGCTCGGTAGGAGGGAACGATTGGTGGTCTTCTTACGGTTTAGGGACAACAATCGGGCTGGAGTTGTTGGACAAGAGATTGGGATTAAACTCGATCACTTGTCTTTTCAGGTTTCGTTGTGATGGCTTCAAATTTGCAATAACAAACGCATATTCTCCATGTGACCACTTAAACAGAGAGCTATTTTGGAAGGACTTGCATGAAGTCAGGAATTGGTCGGCGGAGGCTTGGTGTGTGGTGGGAGACGTTAACGCTGTTAGGAGCGATGGGGAAAGAAACAAACCTGGGGGTGACGCTCAAAACATGAAGTTTCTCAATGATTTCATCTCTGATCAAGCACTCATCGACTTACCGTTGCATGGAGGAGCGTACACATGGAGTAATAAGCAAAACGACCCTTTGCTATGCAGGTTGGATAGGTGCTTATTTTGTACTGTGTTTGACTCTAAATTTAGGTCTGCTACTCAAACAGCTTTGGTAAGAACTAATTCAGATCACAATGCATTTCTAATCGATATAGCACCGTCAATTCGAACCCAGTCTTGCTTCATAATAGAAAATCACTGGCTGGAACACCCGGATTTTGTGAAAAAGGTGGAGATTTGGTGGAAGTCACTTGTTTTCCAGGGAACTCCGAGTTATGTTCTTTTTAGGAAGCTACAGAACTTAAAATACTTCATCAAAACATGGAGCAGGAGCACTTTTGGGAATGTGCGCAAGGAGGAGGAGGAACTAAAAAAGAAGATTGGTGTTTTGAATATTACTGAGGAAACCACGGCTCTATCCACTGCACATCTTGAGGAAAGGGCGACTTTGTTGAACTCGTTAAACACGGTAAAGCTAACCAGGGCGAGGATGGCATTCCAGCGGGCGAAAGTTAAGGGCTTTAAATATGGGGACAAAAACACTCGGTACTTTCATCAAATCGCGAGCGGGAGGCGTAGAAGAAACTGTATCACAAAGTTGGAGGTGGATGGGACGGACGTTTTTAATTGTGAAGCTATTAAAAAGGAGATTCATGATTATTACTCTGAATTATTTACTGACAACTCACCAATAACGCCTTCCTTTGATAACTTACATTTCAAGGCTATTGATCATGCTCAACAGGCTTGGATAGAAAGAGACTTTGAGGAGGAGGACGTGTTGAATGCAATTAACTCTTGTGGAAAAAATAAAGCGCCGGACCTGACGGATATAATCCTGAATTCTACAAGGCGTGTTGGGAGTGCTGAAATCCGATGTTATGGGCTGCTATCAAGGAGTTTTGCAAAGAAAGGTAAGATGGATTTGAGGTGAACGTATCTTTCTTGGAAACTGATCCCTAAAAAGGAAGACTTCTTTGTAAAGGACTTTAGGCCTTTGAGCTTAATAGGCAGTTTCTTTAAGATTGTTTGTAAGGTTCTGGAAGATAGAATGAAGGTGGTCATGCCGGAATTAATATCTTGTTCTCAGGGGGCTTTTATAAAGCATAGACAGATTCTCGATGGCATCTTGATTGCAAATGAGTTAATTGACAGCAGACTGAGGAAAAAAAAACCGGGAATCATGTGCAAGATTGATATGCAAAAAGCATTCGATAATGTAAGTTGGCCTGCGCTTTTCACTATTCTGGCAAAGAACGGGTTTGGTTCAAAATGGATTCAGTGGATTAGATGGTGTGTGACTGATGCGCAATTCTCAATTCTAGTCAATGGGGAAGCGACAAGTCTCATTAAACCTTCTAAAGGCATTCTTCAGGGGGATCCATTATCTCCCTTTCTCTTTATTTTGGTGGTTGAAGTTTTGTCTTTACTAATCAAAAACGCACAAGAGCAGGGTAACATTGGAGGTTTCCATGTTAAGGACGGAGGTACAAAGGTGGCGCACTTGCAATTTGCGGACTACACGATAATATTCTTAGATGCTTCAAATATGGAGGTTAGAAGACTTCTCGTTATCTTGCTTGTTTTTGAAATCTTAAAAGGATTACGCCTTAACCTGGAGAAAAGCGCGATAATAAGTATTGGAGCGGATAATTTGGTGCATGGATTGGCGATGGAATTGGGATGCAGAGTCGAGAGTCTTCCTGTTACTTATTTGGGCATGCCAATTGGATCAAAAAGAAGGAGTGAGTTGATTTGGGAGGTAATTATCCAAAGAATGCAAAAAAAAAACTGGCACCGTGGAAGAAAAGCTATTTGAACAAGGCAGGTAGAGTGGTCCTAATTAGAAGTGCCCTCGAAAGTCTGAGTGTCTACTTCATGTCTTTACATCACATTCAAGATCGGTGGAGAAGCGTTTGAATACAATAATGAGAAGATTCTTATGGGGGAAGATGAAACAACGAAGAAGATGAGTGGGTTTTAGTTTAAAGGGTTTGTAAACCAAAAAGAAAAGGAGGGTTAGGCATTCGAAACTTGAGACTGGTGAACAAATCATTGTTGGCAAAATGGCATTTAAGGTATTGCAAGGAAAAAACTGCTCTTTGGAGACGGATTATGTGCGAAAATGACGCAAGGGAAAACGACTTACTTCCACTTCAAGTTGGGGACCCGATGGGTGGAGTATGTGGCTCGATTTTAAGAGAAAACTCAATCTTTTTGAAGTGTCACGGGTGCAAGTAAGGAATGGAGCGACGATTAGATTCTGGCAAGACGGATGGTGTGCTAAGGTTTCTTTCAAGGACAAGTATCCTAGGTTATATAAAATTAGCACTCAAAAAATGGCATCGGTGGCGACAATTTTTCAACCAAGATGGAACTTTCAATTTACTGAGACGTTTAGATCCGGTGAAAGCATCGATTTGCTTGAAATAAAACATGATATAAGGATGATTAACCTTGCGCAAGGGGAGATGGATAGTTTGGAAGGCGACGTGACAACAAGACAAATCTACAAATAGCTCTCGGAGAAAGGATGCAGATTGGGAAGGTCATCGGCTCATAACAAACAGATTTGTGCCGCCTAAAGTTAACTTCCTATTTTGGGCTGCCTGCAAGACTCAATCCCAACAAGGTATATGTTACAACACGGAGAGTAGAAATACAATCCAATTTATGTTTATTCCTGAATACGGCGGTTGAGACGGTGGATCATCTCTTCATCCATTGCGGGGTGATCAATCAGTTGTGGGAGTATTTCTTAGCGGCTATGAAGGTTCAATGTGTTATGCACCTTAACTTTATGACGTGTATTGAGTGGAGAATGGAAAGAACTACGGCAAGAGTGAAGATGGTGTGGCAACTTATCCCGTACGCTTTATCTTTGGGGAGGTTTGGAACGAGCGAAACAGGAGGGTGTACATGGAGGAAGGGCAAAGACAATGTATGAGTTGGGAATCGCCATTAAACAATGTATTCTACTTGTGGAGCTTTTCCACAGAAACATTCAAGGACCGCACGGCGAATCAAAGTCATAACAAATTGGGAGAATATTATGAGTATGTAGAAAATTAGCCTTTGGAATTTTAGTTGGTTTTTTCAAAAATTGTAAATACTATGTAAATAACCTTTTCTC
>JAJJWX010004646.1:0-147889 GCA_023529315.1 Papaver bracteatum | reverse complement strand
CTCAACCGTGTACCTCGGCGCCTTGATCGTTTTCTGCACTTCTTGGGAAAGACAGTATGCCTTAGTCGCCCAACCTAAATCATGTTACATCGCAAGATTAAGTTGAGAATCCAAGGTGTCTTACCCGGATAGGTACCCCACTTTTGGGTTGATTACAAAGAAATGTATTAATGGGACTTAGAACAGTTACAACTTTCTCTGTTCTCTTCCCTAAGACTTTTTCTAACACTCATCCAAAGAACCTCTCCTAATTTAACATTTGAACTACTATTTATAGTGAAATTTGTACAGCTGTATGCATCTTGCGAAGCATCACAACAATGCTCGTAAGCTTTATCCTATATTCGCAAACTCTTCTCACTTCTCCCATATTTCTTCTACTATCATAGTATCTTGCGGTGTTTCCCTCCTGTATTTGTTATGATGTTCGTAACCCAACATCTTGCGATATCCTGTCCCTACAGATAGTTCCCATGGATCCTGCGTTCCACGCTTGTTTAGGCGACGGAGACAGGGAAAACACACACATATTGCTATTCACAAGTGTTAATTTTTTTTTATATTATATATTTTTTTAACTTTATTCCGTTTGTTCTGACTGGTCTGGTCTATTTATTATTTAGTAACTCAATCACTCTATTCCATCCGTCATTGGTAACAACTCGATATGTTGGGCCCCACCAAATCACTTAAGAAACATATAATTTTTCAAATAAAATAAATAAATAAAAATAGAACGTAGTGTGATGATTCCATTGTAACACCTGAACTCTGTCTTTTTATGAATAGACTTTGTTATTGGGTTCCTTAACTCCTACAACCAAGATGTTTCCATCCACTTAGATTGGTTAGTGTCATCCTAAATTGGCACAAATTTATAGGCTCTTAAGTTTTAATTTTTCTATTTTTCTATTTTTTATTTTTTTATTAAAAACTAACTAAAAGTTTTTCCCTCTCCTCCAAACTTAAACCTAACATTGTCCTCAATGTTTCAAATTAAAGTGCAGTTGTTTCTACCTGCATTCGGGTTTCACTATCAAGGCCCTTATATATGATTTGGGCCGTGTGGGATTTTTCAAAGCCATGGTGCGGGCATTGGTATAACAATTCATTAAACCTTTCTATGTAGTCATGTAGGCTCTCACCTATTTTCTGCTTAAAGGTTTGGATAGACTGCCTAACAGTAGCAGTCTTGTGGTGTGGGTAGAACTTTTTAACAAAGGCCTCTACAAGGCCATCCCAGGTAGTGATAGTTTTAGAAGGAATGATATGATACCACTCATTGGCTCTCTCTTCTAGGGAAAAAGGAAACAAACGCAACCTAAACACGTCTTTTGTGATGTTCGGGTAATTCATTGTATCACAGATCATTTCAAAGTCCCTTACGTGGGTATACGGGTTTTCATTCTCTATTCCCCTAAATTTACGCAGAATGCCAAATGTCCCAGGTTTAATATCAAACTTAACGGTAGTGGCCGGTAAAACAACCCCGGGTTCACGTATTACTCTAGACGGGGTCAAACGGTCCCTAAGATTTTTGGTTGGTGCGACCTCTTCATCCTTTTCATTAACCATTTCGGCAAAAATAGAAGTACTACCTATATCCGTGTAGCGGGTCGGAGTCAAATTAAAAAGGTCGTTTTCCTCAAGTATATCTCCTACCCGTTTCCAACGTCGCATACACAAGCAAGATTACTAGTGAAGCAAGAAAATCGTGCACATGCAAATGCAGGGTTTACTAAATTAGGTAATCTTGGGATACCTCAGCAGAATATACCAAAAGGTACGAGGCTGAGGCTTGTGGAATTTCGGCGGGTAACTCCCAAATGGCCCAAGGCAAGGGTTCAGCGTACTTTTCCAAATGTTTCCTAAATTCGGTAATCTGACGATGCAATTGGTGTGTGTAACGTGAATTTTTTTGAATTTTTTTTTTTAATAAAAGAAAATAAAGGAAATACACACAAAAGGAAATAAAACCTAAAAAAAAATATATAATTTTGGGTTTTGTTACTTACCTCTTTTGGTAGGCAATTCCACAATATAGAATATTACCTGCACAATAAAAATAAAAACAATACCCAAGTAAAATCAAAGAAAGAAAAATTAAATAAAAGAAAAATTAAACTAAAAAGAAAAAAGAAAATAAAAATCTAAAACCTAACCTAAAGGCAAGTCCGCGTCGGCGGCGCCAAAACCTGATGCAATTTTACAAGTGGTAAGTACAGGGTTTGATTCTCGGACTCTTTTGAAGATTTGGTTTTTGATTACTAAAGAAAATACTAAGAAAAACTTGTAGGTACCAAATATCGCAAGATGTTAGGTCACGAATATAGAAACAAATATAGGAGAGAAGTGTCGCAGGATAATGTGACGATATAAGAAACACGGGAGAAGCGTGAAGAGTTTGCGAATATGTAATAAAGCTTACGAGTGGAGGTTGTGATGCTTCGCAAGTTACATACAGTTGTAGAGAGTTCACTATAAATATTAGTTCAAATGTTAAATTAGAGAGGCTCTTTTGATGAGTGTTAGAAAAAGTCTTAGGTAAGAGAACAGAGAAAGTTGTAACTATTCTAAGTCACATCAATACTTTTCTTTGTAATCAATTGAGAATATTAATCAACAAATGATGATTCTTCATTAAGAACTTCTTAAGATTTGCGAATTCTATTGAGGGTGTAGTTGTGAGGTTTTCTGCAACTACATAATTGGCGCTAGAAACAGGGACGGGCGAGGATTGTTATAGCAGAAATTTGAAGGAGTTTTGGAAATTTGAAGATCAAATGGAGTTGGTAGATGAAGGTTGTAGGAGAGAAGAATGTAATATGATCACAAAAACAATGATTGATGAATTTCATAACAACATGAAGGGAAATATACACAAACGAGATTATAGAGGAAGAAAGATCATGGAAGTGGAAAAAAATAACCACTTTGAAAGAATGGGAAAAGTAGAAAATCACATTTTCAGTAGAAGAAATTCCAAATGAAGATTTAAATCATACTTCACCATTAGTAGTCACAATCCCAATCATGCGAGAGGAAGAGAAAGCTACAAAATCTACATAAAAATGGAAATTAAACCAAGTTTTGATTGATACAGGGAGTTCTGTTGATATTATATTCTATCATGCGCTTAAGGGGATGGGGATTGAAGATGAAGAAATCACAAACTTAGAATGTCTTATCCACGGATTGGGAAAGTCTACGATAAAATCCAAAGGGGAAATAATGTTACGAGTACCGTTGGGAGAAATCGAAGCACACATAGTCTTACATGTGGTAGATATGGAATCTCCGTATAATATGTTGATGGTAAGATCATGGATTCATGCAATTAAAGCCGTTGCTTCGACGTTATATCAATCAATTAAGTTTCCTACACCAAGCGGAATACAAGAAATAAAAGGGGATCTTGATAGTGCAAAATTTTGTTATCAGATTAAAGTAAAGCAGTGTGGAGGTAGAGCAAGAAAGAAACAATTTCATAGAAAACTTGCGAAAGAAGCGAAAAAGGAAGAGGAGTTCAGAGTGTATACAATAAGAGCAAAGGAGGGAATAGGAATACCAAGTGAGATCCCAGAGAAAGAAGGAGAGCCAATGAAAGTAATCAAAGAACCAACACCTATGGGAGAGCAAAGTCCAAGTTACGTTGCAGCAGAACCAACCAAGGAAATAAATATTGGAGGTGAAGAGGAGCCTTTAATCTTACGAATTGGAACTAAGATGGACGAAGAAGAAGAGAAAAGAATTATTGGTCTCTTGCGATAATACAAAGATATATTCGCAGGAAGGGTAGATGAAATACCAGGAATTGATCCATCGGTGGTGTGTCATAGATTGAACATAGATAAAATCGTAAGACCATTCAAACAAATAATAAGAAAGATCTCGCCAAATTATCATGCACAAATAGAAGAAAAACTGCAAAATATGATGGATGCAGGGATCATAAGAGAAGCAAAATACCCAGAATGGATTGTGAATATGGTCATTGTTCCGAAGAAGAATAAAGGGATAAGAATTTGTATAGATTTCATTGATCTAAACAAAGCATGTCCCAAAGACAGTTTCCCATTGCCAGACATACCACAAATGGTGGAATCAGCTGCAGGACATGATAGAGTCACCTCACTTGATGGATACAAAGGGTACAATCAAATATCACTTGCAGAAGAAGACCAAGAACATACTGCCTTTTTTGCTCCAAGAGGTTTATATTGTTATGTGAAGATGCCATTTGGTATGCGAAATGCAGGTGCTACATATCAGCGGATGGTTGAAAAGGTGTTCGCAAAGTGGATACATAAAACCTTGGAAGTATACGTAGATGACATGTTGATAAAAAGTAAAGAAGCCAAAGATCATGTGCAAGATTTGAAGGAAATATTTGAACAGATGAGAAAATTCAACATCAAATTGAATCCTGAAAAATGTGTAATTGGAGTTGCGTCAGGAATTTTTTTGAGATACATAGTATCAAAGGAAGGAATACAAGTCGATCCCGAAAAAATACAAGCGGTCCGTGACATGCCGACACCTGCGATGGTAAAATAAGTGCAAAAGCTCAATGGACTCTTGGCTTCACTTGGACGATTTATTTCGCGAATGTCAGATAAGTGCAAACATTTCTTCAACATACTTAAGAAAGGAGCAAAATTCAAGTGGACTAATGAATGTGAAAAAGCTTTTCAAGGAATAAAATAATATCTCACGAATACATCCATATTACAGAAACCAGAGAAAAATGAAGAATTATTGGTGTACCTCGCAACAACTCAATATGCTTTAAGTGCAGTTCTATTGCGAACAGATGCAGGACTAGAAAGGCCCATTTATTACATCAGCAAAACTTTTAACATAGCAGAGAGAAATTATTCTAAAATGGAGAAGTTAATCTTAGCCCTGGTGTATGCATCATTCAAGTTACGAATATACTTTCAAGCACATGTGATAAAAGTGGTAACCAAAGTCCCAATTGAGTCAATCATGAAGAACACAAAAAGATCAGGAAGAATAGAAAGGTGGAATGCACAAATAAATCATTACAAGATAAAGTATGAAGTGTTATCATCGCAAAAGTCACAAGTGGTCGCAGATTTCTTGGCAGAATTTCCTTTGGAAGAAGATGAGGCAGTAGAAGAAATGTTGGATATTGAAGAAGAATTCGGGAATCCAAAAGACCTATTAACAGAGACAAATAGATGGGAAATCTTAGTAGATGGGTCATCTAATAGTGAGGGGAGTGGAGTAGGAGTTGTGTTGATTTCACCAGAAGGAGAAAGGATAGCATTTTCATTCAGACTGGAATTTGGATCTCAAAAATATTATTTATGGCTCAAATGGTGTTTTTATTAAAGAAAACTAATAATGTAATGAAACTGCAACGTTGCAGAGGCGTTACAGAATTCACAGTTACAAGAAATGTTGCAAATTGAAAACAAACGTGCCAAACTGACTGTTACGAGAACTGTTGATAAACGACAGTTCTCTGCGACAGTCAGTTGGCGTTGAATGTTCTTCTTTTCCTTCTTCTCTGCAGCAGCAGAGAAATCTGCTCTGCAACCTCAGTTCTTGTCCCCCAATCACTCGATACCCCATCTAAGACCCCAAGCAACAATTTATAAACGCAACAGATCCCGAATCTCCAAAAAGAATCTTCACAGTAACTCAAAATTATTTGAGAATATTTTCTTTAACTCGGGGATGATATTCTTCCATATTTACGTGATTCTTTCCTTGTTTATTACCTCCACGCATCTGTGCACACTCATTACACGCTTAATATGACTCCAAGACAGAGTAAAACTCGTGCATGCATGGAAAATTCACGTAATCTTCTTAACAGAACCCGTGAAACTCTCGTTTTTGGGACTTCCCTGTTTTTCTTCCAACGCTCATTCCAACCAATTTGAATCGATTCCGACGACCTTACCACCCCTGTTTGGCTCAAACAAGCAAACCCAACGAATTTAGGCCATTGAATCTCCCTGTAACATGATTAAAATTCGAACCCTAAATTATGTTCTTCATGCAAGACTTTCCCGCCAAAACTGTTCTTGACATTTCCTTGAATTCCAGATTTTCTAGCCAAATTTGGACGGAATGATGACCCTTACCAGACCTGTTTGGGTCCTATAAACAAACCCATTTAATCTCAGCCTTTTAATCTCGTTCTAACACCTTCAATTATCGAACCCTAATTCTGTCACCATGATTCCCGCCAAAATTGAAATTCAAACGATGAAGAAGGTCACCCCTTATCCTGGGTTCTGGAGTGCGAATAGCAACAGGTGCTGATTAGTAAAGAAGGTGCCCCTTATCAAATGAGGTGTCCCTTAGTAATCGAGGTGCCCCTTAACCAACATTGAGAGTCCGAATAACATGTGTCCTCCGGGGTACAAAAACCATTTTTCGAGCAACTTTCTCCATAAGAGCTTATTTGACGAAAACACCTACAAAGAAGATTATTAGTGATAAAATTGAGATCTAGCAAATATAAATATGGGTATAAAATGGTGCACTTACGTGCTTATCAACACCCCCACACTTATATTTTGCTAGTCCCGAGCAAAACAAGAAAATTGACCCGCTACACAGCTGGTCATAAATTAAGAGACTTAGACCGCTACACAATGGTCATGACAATTACCGAAACACAAGACACACAATTTTTTTTTTTTTTTTTTTTCAGAGACCCGCTACACAGCTGGTCATAACATGCAAAAAGAAAAAGACCCGCTACACAGCTGGTCATAAAATGAAATGCAATTTTTTTTTAAAGACCCGCTACACAGCTGGTCATATAATGCAAAAATAAATAAAAAATAGACCCGCTCAACAGCTGGTCATATCATGCAATTTTTTTTTTTTTTTTTTTTTTTTTTTTTTTTTTTTTAGAGACCCGCTCCACAGCTGGTCATGATAAGCAAGAAAATTCCTGAAATAGAAAAATTAAACGTTAACCACTCCCCCACACTTAAATATTACATTGTCCTCAATGTAATTGAGTCATCCAACGTAAAAATTAAGATGGGAAATAAAAATAAACAAAAATAAATAAACAAATAATTATACCTACTGGAATGTACATAAAAGATCCCCGTAAACTAATAACCTGAAAACTTGGGGATCGACCCAAAATACAATATTCACAAATGACAGTTTCACAATTATTTTATGGAAAAAATTGGACATTAAAACTGTCAAAAAACAAAATTTACCCCTAAACCAAGTTTTTACTGCACATGGAAGTGCGTAAAGAACAAAGTATGGGGATTCTAATGAAACTGGGGAAATATTAATTGATTCATGCACGATATCAGGAATAGGCAAGTTCTCCGGGTATTTAGATGAAAAGTATTCCAATAAAATTTTAGAAGCACACAATTCTAACCCTAAATTAGGCAACTTTTGGAAGTCTAGGGGTCTAGAAACAACCACTAAGTCGGGTGAATGATCTTGTGAGGTAGATTCATCTATGGAATTAGGCGAATCCTCCACACAATCATCCACATGGTCATATATATTTTCAGTCTGGGACAAAGAGTCACTATCAGATTCATCATCGTCGTCACTAAATAATCTTTCGCATTCCAATATTCTCAATCTTTGTTCCAAACTAAGTGGTGTGTATTTATAATACTTCTCATAAATCTCTAACGGAGATTCTTCACGTACCTCATGTGGAGCAGAAACTCCATACCGTTGCCTAAGCATATATTCACCAAGCGTCATCTCTGATGAAGTTGCTTGATGATTTGAATTTCTGCGCATATATTCCGCCAGCGTCATCGTAGACAACGTCTCCTCAAAAGAAGTCATCATCCTGAAAAGAAATAGAAAAAGAAACGCATAAAAAAGAAAAAAGAAAAACTAAAATTAAAAGAAAACACTGTACAAAATAAAAATAAACCTAAAAATTAATAATCTAAAAACAATTCCGCGTCGCAACGGCGCCAAAATGATTAAAGGTTTTTTGAGTTTTCTTTGTAGTAATTAAGATTCGTTCTCTCGGAAGTTGTTAAGATTAAATTAAAAGGTTTAAATAAAAATAATAAAAAGAAGAGAGATTCACTGGGCCTAGGATTCCACCGAATTCATATCAATAGGTTCAATTATTTATTTTTCAACAATTATAGCTCAATATAAACAAGGACTCTTATTTTTTGCCAAGGTAGATTCTCAAAAGATTGATTGTATCCCTAAGCATAGATTATCTAAACAAAGCATAACCTATCTAATGAATGACAACCAATTTAATCAAATCATAATTCTATTTTAATTAATGCAAAAGTCATATAGAAAAATTAAATCATTTTACCCATGCATAAAGTTCGGCTTCCTCCGTCGACCCAGCGTTGGGGTTTAGCTTCTCATGATAAATACACACTCAAAAATATTATTTATGGCTCAAATGGTGTTTTTATTAAAGAAAACTAATAATGTAATGAAACTGCAACGTTGCAGAGGCGTTACAGAATTCACAGTTACAAGAAATGTTGCAAATTGAAAACAAACGTGCCAAACTGATCACATGAGAACTGTTGATAAACGACGGTTCTCTGCGACGATCGATTGGCGTTGAATGTTCTTCTTTTCCTTCTTCTCTGCAGCAGCAGAGAAATCTGCTCTGCAACCTCAGTTCTTGTCCCCCAATCACTCGATACCCCATCTAAGACCCCAAGCAACAATTTATAAACGCAACAGATCCCGAATCTCCAAAAAGAATCTTCACAGTAACTCAAAATTATTTGAGAATATTTTCTTTAACTCGGGGATGATATTCTTCCATATTTACGTGATTCTTTCCTTGTTTATTACCTCCACGCATCTGTGCACACTCATTACACGCTTAATATGACTCCAAGACAGAAAGTAAAACTCGTGCATGCATGGAAAATTCACGTAATCTTCTTAACCGGAACCCGTGAAACTCTCGTTTTTGGGACTTCCCGTTTTTCTTCCAACGCTCATTCCAACCAATTTGAATCGATTCCGACGACCTTACCACCCCTGTTTGGCTCAAACAAGCAAACCCAACAATTTAGGCCATTGAATCTCCCTGTAACATGATTAAAATTCGAACCCTAAATTATGTTCTTCATGCAAGACTTTCCCGCCAAAACTGTTCTTGACATTTCCTTGAATTCCAGATTTTCTAGCCAAATTTGGACGGAATGATGACCCTTACCAGACCTGTTTGGGTCCTATAAACAAACCCATTTAATCTCAGCCTTTTAATCTCGTTCTAACACCTTCAATTATCGAACCCTAATTCTGTCACCATGATTCCCGCCAAAATTGAAATTCAAACGATGAAGAAGGTCACCCCTTATCCTGGGTTCTGGAGTGCGAATAGCAACAGGTTGCATCCACGAACAATAAAATGGATTATGAAGCTGTAGTGCATGCATTGAAGATCGCAATAGAAAAGAAGCTTGAAAGTATAAGAATAACAAGTGATTCTCAACTAGTAATTTGTCAAATTAAAGGGGAATATACCACGAATGAGTCTTCTTTGAAGAAATATATGAAACTCGTTGATGAGTTATCTGGGAAGATACCAAAATTAAAATGGAGGCATATCACAAGGAAATACAATCGATTCGCAGATGCTTTTGCATTCATTCCAAGTATGATGACAAACCCTAATTCAAGAAATATCAAAATTCAGACAATTCAACATCCATCAGTGAATATAGAAGAAGAAATTAAGGAAGCAGTTGCGATGGAAATAGAAAGGGAGCTGCCAGAAAATATCGCGGAAGATCTCGCAGACTGGATAAAGGACATTCATGCATACCTTGCAAAAGGAGAAATACCTAGAAATAGACTAGAATCACATAAGTTAAAGATTCATGCAACAAATTATGAGTTACGAGAAGGAATTTTATACAGAAAATCTTTCAGCGGACCATCTCTCAGATGTTTAACTCGTGAAGAAGGAGAAAAAATATTGAAGATGTTACATGGAGGAGAAGCTGGTAATCATAGCGGGGGAAGATCTTTAGCTTATAGAGCTAAAATACAAGGATATTACTGGCCTTATATGCACACAGACGCAAAATTATTGGTGAGACGATGCAAAGACTGTCAACGACATGGGAAAAGAACTCATGCACCAGGAGCACCATTAACTTCTTCAACAAGCTGCTGGCCTTTCGAAAGGAAATGGGGATTGGACATTGTTGGCCCATTTTTACCTGGATCTGGGCAGAGAAGATACTTAATAGTCGCAACAGATTATTTTACGAAGCTCGCAGAAGTAAAAGCAGTACAACATATTCGCGATAAGGATGTTTTTACATTCATATTCGAGAATATCATTTGTAGGTACGGAGTTCCAGCACAGTTAGTATCCGACAATGGGAAACAGTTTGAAGGACAGAATATAGAGATGTTACTCAGTGCTTTTAGGATAAAATGTGGGAAATAAACTCCATTATATCCACAAGCTAATGGACAGGCAGAGGCAACAAATAAAACAATCGTAGATACAATCAAAAAGAAATTAGAAGGACATCTCAGAGGATGGTGCGAGCAAGTTCCTAGTGCAGTCTCGGCATACAATACAACTAGAAGAGAGGGAACTGGAATGTCTCCTTACTGTTTAACATATGGAGTAGAAGCAGTATTACCAACAGAGGATGTAATTCCGACAACAAAGAAAGAAGCTTGGGAAAGAAATTTAAGTGCAGGGGTGATATTAAGTGAACTGGATGATTTGGAAGAAAAAAGGGAAAAGGTGTTGCGACATATGAAAATTTATCAGGAAAGATTAGCTCGAGAGTATAACAAAAGAGTTATTGAACGTGAATATCAACCAGGTGATTTGGTTATGCGAGAAACACCTCCATACCAAAAAGAAAATGGAGGGAAACTAGCACCTAAATGGGATGGACCATATGTAATTAAAGAGGTTGTGGGAAGTGGAGCTTATCGGTTGATGGATCCAGAGGGGAAGGACATAGGTTTAAGACTTGGTCGACCCTGGAATAGATTGTATCTAAAAAGGTATTATCCATAAAACTCGTGATAATTTTGCGAATATTGTACGCTCGCACAAATTTTAAAAAAATTACAAATTTTAAAAAAATAATCTTTATTGCGATTAGCTTTCATTAAAGAAAGACGCAAAAATTTATTTGCGATTAGCTTTCATAAAACAAAGCCGCAAACTATGATCAGCTTTCAAAAAAGAAAGAAAGCCGCGGAAAATTTACACAGGCAAACCTTTGTGACGTACACCCTAGTTCGCGAAGCAACATTTCGCAAGAGGCAAAGTACTAAAGTATGTCATTTAAGGGGGTACCTATAAGCATGGCTCAGGGGAAACGGAACACCACCACAGAACCTGAGTACATGGACATTACGGGGTACATAACCCAAAAGCGGGGTACCAATCCGGGTAAGACACCTTGGATTCTCAACCTAATCTTGCGATGTAACATGATTTAGGTTGGGCGACTAAGGCATCCTGTCTTTCCCAAGAAGTGCAGAAAATGATCAAGGCGCCGAGGTACACGGTTGAGTCAAGAGTGCCGGGTGGGTTTGAAGCACATCTGCCATTCTTGACAAGTCTTGGCAAATGATGCACTTGGCCCAAAGATACCCCATAGGGTGCAACCTCATAACTATAAGCCCTATAGGTAAAAAGGATAAGAGGTTGCGAACAAAAGCTGGTTGTTTCTAGAACCGGATGGGAAGAGCTAACCTTGTATGGTCGATGTACGCTTCCTTGAAGGGGCAACCAAGGGGAAGATAAAGGGCATCACCCTCCATTAGGGAGCTGATACGTGCTATAAGACGCAAATGTCATGAGGCTTTTTGTTCGCAAGAACATAAAGGCTTGTCATATTTGTGCAATAATCGTAATTCTGCGAGTAGAAAAAAAAAACAGAAAAGAAAAGAAAAAAGAAAGATAGCATACATATACACTCGCAGAATTAAATACAAAGAAGTTAAGATGAGATCAATGGGTTATTACATGAAAGTGTGATAACGTCCTGTGA
This sequence comes from Papaver bracteatum, assembly GCA_023529315.1. NCBI lineage: Eukaryota > Viridiplantae > Streptophyta > Magnoliopsida > Ranunculales > Papaveraceae > Papaver > Papaver bracteatum. The sequence continues at coordinate 135,875 of JAJJWX010004646.1, read as the reverse complement.
TTTCATCGCAAGACGATAATGTCACGAGGCTGTATATTCGCAAGTATGTTCAGACTTGTCATATTATCGCAAACACAAAAATATTGTTAAGATAAAGTCAAGGGGTTGAGGCATGCGAATGCACCAACATCCTGCGACTTTATCGCAAAAGAGGTGGCAAAATAAGACCTTTACTTAGGAAGGCATGATAAGACCACAGAAACTAATGAAGTAATTTTATATTATCAACAAGAATACATATCAAGTATTCATACCTAAAGAACCAATTTTATTCGCAATAATGAATGATACAAATTAAATTCCTCAAGGGTTGAATACTCCTCATATTTCTTCAAGGATGGAATACTTCTCATATTTCTTCAAGGATGGAATACTTCTCATATTTCTTCAAGGATTAAATACTTCTCATATTTCTTCAAGGGTTGAGTACTTCTTATACTTCTTTAAGGGTGTTTCATAATTTTTATACTTCTTCAAAGATGTTTCATAATTCTACAAGGACGTTTCATACTTCTTATACTTCAAAGGGGAGATTTCTTATTTACTTCGCAACAACTTAAAGCTTCGCAAGATTAAACTGAGGCAGATGTTATAATAACTACAACAACAATTGATCATTTGAAGAGCAATAATAAGGGGAAAGAGAATACTAAGCTAAGTCTTCATGATATGTTATTTCTCTTCACATGATCAATTTATTCAAGTTATGCAAATCAAGAAAATATCCAATTAAAGAAAGGTCAAATCGTTATCGCAAGATAAAAATATACTTTTTAAGGAACATAAACGGTGAACATAAATGTTTATAAAAAGAGGACCAACAGTAACTAAGAGAAAGAGTTCAAAAGAAAGAAAAACAAGAGGGTTAAGGGTAACTTGGGAAAGAAGTTCAGTATACTTAATGCTCTTCATCAACACTTTGTGTTGGATCCCTAAGATGAGAAGAATCATCAGCAGTGTTCAATTCTTGCGAAGCATTATCCTGTGTAGAACCTTCAACAGGAGTTTCTCCTTGAGGAATGGATTCTTTTTCACCATCAAGTCCTTCATCATCACTCTCGTAATCAAAGTCACTATCGGGATCACGAGCAATTTCATCATCAGAGATTTCCAGAGGCTCAACTTTCACTGGAGGCAAGGATCTTGATAAGAGAATGTTATTTACGAAGACTTGAGCTTTTAGATGACTTTCACGAAGAAGAGCTTTCTGATGATTAGTATCTTCAATATCTTTGGCATAAGCAAGATGGTTGAATCTCCGATTGGCACGGTCACGAGAATTAATCAAACAAGTAGAAAGCAAAGCATATTTCTTGCGAAGCTCAGAACAGGTGGTTTCCAATCCAGCTTTAGCATTACGAAGGCTGTTATCAGATTCTGCGAATGAAACAAAATTCAAAGAATCAATCCTGCGAGTATAGCAAATTCTAAAAATATATCAAAGGCAGTCAAATTTTAATGACTACCTTCTCTTTGTGAAGTAAGAAATTGAGCTAAAGATAGACAACAATTCTTCATCTGATCCATAGCTTTATCAAAACCATCACCAACTAATCCTTCAAGTCTGGATTGAACCTTTTGATCTTTGGAAAGAAGAAATTTATTTTCCTTCGCAAGTTTTGTATTGAGGTTTTCTACTTGGGAATAATCTTCTTTAAGTTTATTCCTCTTGGTGTTCAAGATTATATTCTTGTTAAGAAGGGACTTCTTCTCGGCAGCAAAAGAGCTTCTCTCTGCATCAAGAGACTTCTTTGATTCCTCAAGTTCACCTTTTAACAAATAAAGGAGATTTTCTTGATCGCAACATTTACTCTGAAGAATATTCAATTGTTGCGAAGAAACGGCCATTGTATTCAAATACGAACACTTTTCTTCTGATAAGGTTTCATTCTCTTCTAGTAGGGTTTCTATTCTTAAATCGGCTTTAGTTAAAGAAGATGTAAGCTGAGATATTTCATCGTTCAAAAATTTTTGATCATAAGTAAGTTGAGTATTCTCTTGGAAAAGGACATCTAAATTATCAAGAGCACATGAATGAAGACTAGATAAGTGGGAAAATTGGTTCAAAAGACTTTCATGCTTGGCTCGAGACTCTTCTGCATCTGATTCATGATGAAGTACCAACATTCTACATTTCTGGATTGACTCCATAAAGGGGAATGGGTTTTAATGGGTGTTTCAAACATACGAGATATAGAAACAAACAAAAGAAGAAAATATAAAGATAGTAGCAATACCTTTTAATGAATCATTCCTCTTACGAAGGATAGCACAGTCTAGAGAATCATTTTGAAGTTGATGATTCTCTTTAGGAAGATTCTCACACTCCACTTTCAAAGACTCCTGAGTTTGGCGAAGCAATTCAACTTATTTTTCCAGAGCTTGGCGTGAGATAGAAACATCAGGATTGATGAAGTTATTGAACAGTTCGCAAAATTCAGATTGCGAACGAACATTTGAAGACCTCGCAGTATTACTTAAAATATCAGATAACATCTGGAAAGCTGAGTAAACTCCATCTCGAACCTCTTGAGGAAGGGGAGAAGAATTCGAAGGAATGAGAGCCAGTTGTAAATTGTTTGGATCAATAGAAGTTAAAATGGGTTTTTCAAGGGAAGGGGTTGAGAAGGTAGCTTGCGAAGGTTGATCTTGAAGAAGCGTCGATAAATTGACAGGGGTAGGAGATTGAAAACTGGGTAATAGAGTAGAGGCAGGAGTTTGCGAAGAAATGCTTCCACGAGGAGGAGAGGAAAATTCTTTATCAGCTTCAGGAAGGAATTCATTGATTGAAATTGGTGGTTTGGTCTTGATAATGCGAGATCTCTTGATACGCTTAGATTCTTCATCGATCTACGAATCAAAATGTAGATTAAAAACTGAGGCAACAATATATTGTTTCAAAGGGAAGACAGAGTATTTTAACTACCTTTTGATTCTCGGACTTTCTTCTTCGAGAGCTAGGGTTTGGGTTTTTAGTTGAAGGTTTCAATGGAGAAGCAGTTTTGCTGAAAGAAATTAAAATCGAACAATAAATTAGACAGAAATAAAAAAAGATAAACAAGTGAAAGATGCGAGAAATAAAAGGAAATTACCTTGGAGAACTCATGATGGGATTAACAGGAAACCAAAGAAGTAATATGAGAGAAAGATGAAGTTGCAGAAATAAAAAAGAGAAGGTCAAAAAGATAAGGAAGGGGATAAAAAGAGTATATATAAGGAAGTAATTGGGAAAAGACGGTTACAAAAAGACGTGTTCGAGTTCTGATGAAAGAGAATAAGTAACGGTTATATTCTCACGATCATTACTTCTTCGTAGAAATGACATGAGAAGAGGCAAGATGTAGGAACCAAATATCGCAAGATGTTAGGTCACGAATATAGCAAAAAATATAGGAGAGAAGTGTCGCAGGATAATGTGACGATATAAGAAACACGGGAGAAGCGTGAAGAGTTTGCGAATATGTAATAAAGCTTACGAGTGGAGGTTTCGATGCTTCGCAAGTTACATACAGCTGTACAGACTTCACTACAAATATTAGTTCAAATGTTAAATTAGAGAGGTTCTTTTGATGAGTGTTAGAAAAAGTCTTAGGTAAGAGAACAGAGAAAGTTGTAACTGTTCTAAGTCCCATCAATACTTTTCTTTGTAATCAATTGAGAATATTAATCAACAAATGATGATTCTTCATTAAGAACTTCTTAAGATTTGCGAATTCTATTGAGGGTGTAGTTGTGAGGTTTTCTGCAACTACAAAACTATTAAAATTGATTTTTTTTTGTTTACCAAGGAGAGAAGAGTCTAGGGTTTTGGATTCCACTACTTCTAATAATAGTAAACTCAATAACAATTTCGATGACAAAATACTCCAGTTTACTCAAAACAATTTCGAACCCAATCTCATGCTTCGGAAAATATGACAATACAAGCTCTTTTTATGACTTTCGTCGCTATTCTAAGGCCTAATCCTCCTTCGCTTATAAAATAACGGTAGAAACTACCCAAAACAATTCTTACGAAGCATACAAAGAAGAGATAATTTATAATAATTTAAAAACACAATATTGGAGTATTTATTGTCAAAGAAAATAATTTCTAAATATTACTCATCAAAAATAGCTTCTTCCAAAACCCTAGAAAAGAAATCTAGCTACTCATGGATCGAAAGTTGGAAAAAATTTCATTAATCATTGTATTCAAAAGATATAATTAAGCTTACAATGATTTCTGCAGAAAACGATAAAAGTCTGTTGTTGTTGGTTGTACGCGTGTCGTAACCACAACAAATTAATTAATACTTTACTACCTAATTAACAAGTAATATAGGGTAGTCAAGGTCGATCCCATGAGGAGCACGAGATTCTAGTTGTAAAATTTTCACACAAAGGGGGGTATTGATTAAGAATTTAAGAAAGTAAATAAAATAAACAAAGCAATTAAAAGGAAATCAATAAGAGAGAGAGTAGATCAAGGAATCCTTCTTCGCTGCAAAACAATGATTAAAGTTATGTTCTTTTCCACTTATTATTAGTCACAAATTATCACCAACCGTAGGATAGCAGGTTCGCTTAGCTAACCCCAAAATTCCTTATTTCACTGAGTAACAGGTTCGCTTAGTTATCAGATTCTATTCAAAAGAACCACCTTGAGGTTCGCTTACAAGATGTAATTCCCCGAACGCATTAAGATTTATGAACTTAGGTTTAGTACTAGTAGTTAGACTCGATTCGCTTGGTCCACTTTCTAGCGTTGTTTTCACACACAACTGCTCCACGGAATCCCTCCGCAAGGTCTCGTGTTTTCTACCTGTGTAAAGAGTCAAGAAACTATTACGTATTCCCTAACTTTCACTAGCTATAGATCAAATTAACAAATCAATTTAGTATGCATCCTAAACATCTTATCAATCAATCATAAACACTCTTAATAGCAAAAACAAACGATAATCATGTGAAAATTCAAAGTAGATTTAAAACAAAACTCAAAACATGTTAAGAACTAGGAATTCATCCTCAATCAATTTAGTTACTCATGCTAAGGAGTTCACACAAAGAGAAAAGTATTGTGTGTGTAAAAGTGTGCAAAATATATGCAAAAGATGTGTGTATCTAAGTGCATCTAAGTGTGGAAGTGTGTATAAAGATGTGTAGAGAACTTCTCTATTTATAGGCTTCAATGTTCTCCATATCTTCTAAGGAATAGAATCCCTTTCCTTTTGTAGCTCAATTTCCAAATCCAAGCCTTTCTCAAATCTTCCATCTCCTCTTTCCATATTCCAACCAAATTCTTCATTCAATTCCAAGTCCAACTCTTCACATCCTATGAGAGAAATCCACACAAAATTCTGCAACTTTTGTTCGCCGGAAAACTGGGTTTTTGGCCGGAAATAGGCCGGAATCCGTCGCCGCCGGCCACCTGAAAATTCTCCTCCGGTAAGGAATATTCTGTCCAATCAACAGTTATGACTAACGGTCAAAAAGGTCAACCGTCAGTCAACTGTTAGTCAAAGGTCAAATGGTCAAGGGGTGAGTCACTGAGTCAGAACCGAGTCAGCTAGCTAACTCGGCTGACTGGTCTGAGTTGGTCACTTGCACATGCCAGAATAGTTCACGGCCAAGATGGCCGTGCCTTCCCTGCTCTTCTGCAACTTCAGTTCCAGCCATGATGGCTATGCTTCACTTTGTATCCAGCCATATTGGCCCTGTATGTAACTTCCTTGCAACCACTGCTTCACCACTCCATCAGCTTCCCTGGCTTCTCACCAGCTTGTTCTTGTCCTCACTGCACAACCTTTCTGTCACAGTTAATCCATTGGTTAAAGTAACCACCACCTGCTCAGTTCAGTTCATACAACCCCAGTACCACTTGCACCAATGCAAAGCCACAGCTTCCATGTGTCATACCTCATTCTCAGTTCACCTGCAACCACAGCTTGCAGTTCAATCCTAACTGCAGCATTGAAATTCATTCCTGCGGCAATCAACCACCAACAGCAACCATGTGGCTCCTTCATTCTGGCATTCTTTCACCTGAGCCACCAACTGCAACTGCAGCTACCATTCAGTTATCAGGTTCACAGCATCTCCACCTGTAACTTATCAGCTCTACACTGTCACAGCCCAACTCAACCTATTCTTTGCCATATTCTCGACCCTGTAAATCATCAAAGCCACCAATTCCTTTACATCTGCAGCTCCATCTCTTCCTATTGCAGCAGCTTCAACAGCTCAACCCTGCAACACATTATCCAGAGCTTCAGACTCAAACACATCCATAGTTTCAATCATTGCCAAGCACCTCTCCTGCAACTCAATGCCACCACCTCAATTCATCCATTCACTGCCAAGCCATGTCTCCAATTCTCATCAACTCTTCAACCGATTTGAACCCACATCCATCTCTTCATTTCAACAGCAACCTCCAACATCTCCATTAGTTCTTATCCTCTCCAGCATCACCACTTCAGCTTCAAATTACCCATGAATATCAATAGCATAATTTTCACAATCCTATTCTCAGATCGATTACTACATCACACAAATTCAACCCTGATCATCTTCTCAACAGCACCATAACAGCGAACCCGTAATTCTTCATCACTGTTCTTCCCTTAACAGCAACAATCACTTAATTCCTACGAATCCACTTGTTAAACCCTAATTTCATCATTTTTTTGTCTCTCGGACTCGAACCAACAGCAGCTGCTACTTTGTTCTTTTGGACGCAGGGAACATGATTGAGAGCAATGTCTCTCTCGATATAGGGTTTCAGATAAAGAAGCTGGGTCTTGGATCCGGGTCTGGTTTACGGATTCGGGTCCGGGTATAGGTTTAGATGGGTACGCCCCATGGGTGTGGGTATATGGGTCAGATTCAGACACCCCACTAATTAGCAACCCCACAGGATATTTACACCTACTCATAATGATAAGGGACACCCATATGGCACCCCTTAACTTGAATTGTCCTTTCCTTAGCATTCCTCTGAGAGAGTTGCCCTTTAACATTGACTGGGCTCCAGATAGTGCTCGCCCTATGAAATGACCTTTTTGCCCTTTTGACTCAAATTGGATGATTTCTCCTTCTTTTCGTCCGTGCGACTCTAGAGTACCTAATATCTCAAAAACACACGTAAAATACATAATTTACAAGAAAAATAGCAAAGAAAGCATAAACTACTAGATAGTAAATTAGGTGTATTCTACACCTATCAAATTCCCCCACACTTAGACTTTGCTAGTCCTCGAGCAAATCAAAACTAAAACTTACAACTTTAAAGCGTTCCAGCGTCCCAAGCATCCAAAGAGCTATGAGGACATAGAGTTTCTGCATGCTAGTAATAAGAAGTTAGAAATACTAAAGAACATATTCTCATTCTTAAATGTTGAGTGAGAAATAATCACACCATAATGAGAGAACACGTGTTTGAGAAACGACCAATAAGCATTTCGCCTCGACTTCTGCCTCACAAAAGGGTTTTATGATAATTGCACTCAAAAAGACGGCTTTTTATGGGTCTCACATGTGTGCAGGTAGGAATGAAAAGAGAATTCCTGCAACACGTTGAATGGTGGGAAGGATAACTTCCGAAATTTTGAAAAACCCACATCTTTTAACATTTTGAAAAACCATTTCTAACGATCTCTAAGAAAGGAAATCAACCACTTATATCGAGGATGAGATTACTTACTTACCTTCACATCCGATTGCCAATTATGATAACACCACTCTCACGGAATCCAATAGAAACGTCTTCCGCTCCTTGTTTTCATCTTCTTGGTCTTCGGCTTCAACTATTGATGATAAACACTTGAACTTCATAAATCCTTAACAATTTGTAACCTTTTTCCTCAAAATCCTTGTCGCTTGAAACTTCCTTATAGATTTTCCTTCCCCACGGCTTATTCAAAACAAAACAATAATAGATATTTCTCTTGTCTCATATATATATATTTTTTTCTTTTCTTTTCTTTACTTTTTCTATTTTTATTTTTTTTAGACAAGAGAAACACAATACAAATCAAAAGTGAAAAATAAAATAACCATGGCCGTGGAAAAGTACTTTACCGCTTTATTCTTCACAACTTGTATCGTCTCGAAATCATAAACTTCAATAATTCTCACCTTTTGCTTTTCTTCGCTTTGTGAATAAGTCTTAACACTTGGATATAGAATTACCTCATTGCATTTTAAGTCTTCAACGTGTATGTAAAATCTGCTCATTGTATGTTGCTTTACTTGAATTTGAAATTTGCTCTTTTTCTTGTTTCATTGTTGCTTTCAAACCTTGAACCTTCTCAACTTTCCTTGTAGATTTTGATGTCGCTCCCTTGTTGTTGATGTGGTGTTTCTATGGACCCGTTGTTGTCGAGTGAGAGAATGGTGCTAACTGCAAATCGAACTACAAGAAGGAGGCTTTCATCATAGACGTCACCCTCATGATTGACAAAAATTAGCACTCAAGAGATCAAAATAGTGCTGAAATTGGTGTGAAATTGGGTAGCTCACCATTCTACCCGGAATTAACGTACGGTGACACACACTCAAAAGAAGCTCTTTAGCAAAGGAAGAATTTCTGGTCGGTGCCTTGGTTGATATGAAAATGGGTAGTCTCCACTAATGATTGATCAGCAACTCTAATAACGCACTTCTCCCTGCACCAAATTTGCATCACCGGCATGATTAAATCCATTATTTAACACTCTAACAAGCAAGAAATCAAACGTAGTTCCCTAACACTTCCAAGTTCAATTATGTCGGTCAGAATTCTCTATGTAATCATACCTAGAAGCATGCTAGTGATTCTAAAATCTCTAAAAGTTGAAAGTTTTAATGCAAAATTCTCTTTTTTTTTTTTTTTTTTTTTATATATATATATATGCAAAAATATATGCTTAGCCACTCCCCCACACTTAAACCTTACATTGTCCTCAATGTAATTGAATCCTCCTAGCAAAGTTAAGGTGGGAAATCTTAATATGATATGAAACAAGAAAAATAAATAACAAAATAAAAAGCAAAATAAAAGGATAAGAAATACAAAACCGGTGGGTTGCCTCCCACTTAGCGCTTGTTTTAAAGTCGACGGCCCGACATGGCTCTTGTAAGATTCATTCCCCATATACTAACAATCGGAAAATTTGGGGATCCTCCCATAGTACATGTTTTGCATACAATAACTCCATACAAATGTTAGCACAAGAAAATAATAGTAAAGTTATAGCTCGATAGAAATTCCCCCCACACTTATTCTTGTCCACAATCGGAAGTGTACAAAGAACATAGAATTTGGGAATTTCTATGTATTCCTCTTGGCAAACCTGCATAGTGTTAGAATCAAGTGTTTCCAATGGTGGATATCTAGAAACAAAGTCATCCAAAAATACTTTTGAAGCACATACATTCAATCCAATAAGAGGTAAAGGAGAAGAATCAATATGCAAAGGGTTAGACAAACCTTGCACAATTTCTTGTATTACGGTATCCTCCTCATTCTTAAAAAATTCAAGTGAATTACTTACCTCTTGCATATCATGGTCCTCTATCAAACATTGCAACCATTCTTCATCATTTTCTACCTTAACCAAAGTCTCGGCATCATCATAATCATCGGCAAGTTCAATTGGGTCTTCCACAAATTCAATCAATTCGGTCTCTTTATCGAGCATCACCTCTTCAACATCTTCATCATCAGAATCGGGCCATTCACTAAAGTGATTTTCGTCGGTAAAAATTGTAAGATCTTCTTGTGAGGGTGTTACACCGTTTACAACAATAGGCAAGTCACACACAATCTTCTCCTTTTGAATAGGTGAAGGATCGTTATTATGATCCGGAGTTGGAATAACTTCCTCATTGTTGCAACGATTTTCAAAAGGTTCAAAATCATCATCGTAACCCATAGAATAACGTCTTTCACGCTCCTCTCTTAAAGCTCTTTTAGCTTCAAGAATTTCTTCATCGGAAGCTAGGCCGTCATCAATCAATTGATAGAACCTTCTTTAAAGTTCCCTTAAACTAGGTTGCCTTACACCAAGGAGATCACGCATAGGTTTAAATACATTATCACAAGCCTTGGTTGGTGTAGAATGTTGAAAACCGTATTGATTGTTGTAATATGCTTGCGTTTGTCCACCATACATGGAAAACCGGTACCTTAAAAATAATTCAAAAAAAACTAAGTTAGATACGATAAAGAATCCAACAAAGCAAGAATAAAAAGAAAACAACTAAAATCATCCGATGCTCCCCGGCAACGGCGCCAAAATTTGTACGCGTGTCGTAACCACAACAAATTAATTAATACTTTACTACCTAATTAACAAGTAATATAGGGTAGTCAAGGTCGATCCCACGAGGAGCACGAGATTCTAGTTATAAAATTGTCACACAAAGGGGGGTATTGATTAAGAATTTAAGAAAGTAAATAAAATAAACAAAGCAATTAAAAGGAAATCAATAAGAGAGAGAGTAGATCTAGGAATCCTTCTTCGCTGCAAAACAATGATTAAAGTTATGTTCTTTTCCACTTCTTATTAGTCACAAATTATCACCAACCGTAGGATAGCGGGTTCGCTTAGCTAACCCCAAAATTCCTTATTTCACTGAGTAACAGGTTCGCTTAGTTATCAGATTCTATTCAAAAGAACCACCTTGAGGTTCGCTTACAAGATGTAATTCCCCGAACGCATTAAGATTTATGAACTTAGGTTTAGTACTAGTAGTTAGACTCGATTCGCTTGGTCCACTTTCTAGCGTTGTTTTCACACACAATTGCTCCACGGAATCCCTCCGCAAGGTCTCGTGTTTTCTACCTGTGTAAAGAGTCAAGAAACTATTACGTATTCCCTAACTTTCACTAGCTATAGATCAAATTAACAAATCAATTTAGTATGCATCCTAAACAACTTATCAATCAATCATAAACACTCTTAATAGCAAAAACAAACGATAATCATGTGAAAATTCAAAGTAGATTTAAAACAAAACTCAAAACATGTTAAGAACTAGGAATTCATCCTCAATCAATTTAGTTACTCATGCTAAGGAGTTCACACAAAAAGAAAAGTATTGTGTGTGTAAAAGTGTGCAAAAGATGTGTGTATCTAAGTGCATCTAAGTGTGGAAGTGTGTATAAAGATGTGTAGAGAACTCCTCTATTTATAGGCTTCAATGTTCTCCATATCTTCTAAGGAATAGAATCCCTTTCCTTTTGTAGCTCAATTTCCAAATCCAAGCCTTTCTCAAATCTTCCATCTCCTCTTTCCATATTCCAACCAAATTCTTCATTCAATTCCAAGTCCAACTCTTCACATCCTATGAGAGAAATCCACACAAAATTCTGCAACTTTTGTTCGCCGGAAAACTGGGTTTTTGGCCGGAAATAGGCCGGAATCCGTCGCCGCCGGCCACCTGAAAATTCTCCTCCGGTAAGGAATATTCCGTCCAATCAACATTTATGACTAACGGTCAAAAAGGTCAACCGTCAGTCAACTGTTAGTCAAAGGTCAAATGGTCAAGGGGTGAGTCACTGAGTCAGAACCGAGTCAGCTAGCTAACTCGGCTGACTGGTCTGAGTTGGTCACTTGCACATGCCAGAATAGTTCACGGCCAAGATGGCCGTGCCTTCCCCGCTCTTCGCAACTTCGGTTCCAGCCATGATGGCTATGCTTCACTTTGTATCCAGCCATATTGGCCTCCGTATGTAACTTCCTTGCAACCACCGCTTCACCACTCCATCGCCTTCCCCGGCTTCTCACCACTTGTTCTTGTCCTCACCGCACAACCTTTCATCACATTTAATCCATTGGTTAAAGTAACCACCACCGCTGCGCGATTCAGTTCATACAACCCCAAAGTACCACTTGCACCAATGCAAAGCCACACTTCCATGTGTCATACCTCATTCTCGCTTCACTGCAACCACGGCTTGCGTTCAATCCTAACTACAAAGATTGCAATTCATTCTCGCGGCAATCAACCACCAACAAAGAACCATGTGGCTCCTTCATTCTGGCATTCTTTCACCTGAGCCACCAACTCAAATCGCAGCTACCATTCGATTATCGTTTCACAAGATCTCCACCAGAACTTATCATCTCTACAATCGTCACAGCCCAACTCAACCTATTCTTTGCCATATTCTCGACCCTGTAAATCATCAAAGCCACCAATTCCTTTACATCTGCAGCTCCATCTCTTCCTATTGCAGCAGCTTCAACAGCTCAACCCTGCAACACATTATCCAGAGCTTCAGACTCAAACATATCCATAGTTTCAATCATTACCAAGCACCTCTCCTGCAACTCAATGCCACCACCTCAATTCATCCATTCACTGCCAAGCCATGTCTCCAATTCTCATCAACTCTTCAACCGATTTGAACCCACATCCATCTCTTCATTTCAACAGCAACCTCCAACATCTCCATTAGTTCTTATCCTCTCCAGCATCACCACTTCAGCTTCAAATTACCCATGAATATCAATAGCATAATTTTCACAATCCTATTCTCAGATCGATTGCTACATCACACAAATTCAACCCTGATCATCTTCTCAACAGCACCATAACAGCGAACCCGTAATTCTTCATCACTGTTCTTCCCTTAACAACAACAATCACTTAATTCCTACGAATCCACTTGTTAAACCCTAATTTCATCATTTTTTTGTCTCTCGGACTCGAACCAACAACAGCTGCTACTTTGTTCTTTTGGACGCAGGGAACATGATTGAGAGCAATGTCTCTCTCGATATAGGGTTTCAGATAAAGAAGCTGGGTCTTGGATCCGGGTCTGGTTTACGGATTCGGGTCCGGGTACAGGTCTAGATGGGTACGCCCCATGGGTGTGGGTATATGGGTCAGATTCAGACACCCCACTAATTAGCAACCCCACAGGATATTTACACCTACTCATAATGATAAGGGAAACCCAGATGGCACCCCTTAACTTGAATTGTCCTTTCCTTAGCATTCCTCTGAGAGAGTTGCCCTTTAACATTGACTGGGCTCCAGATAGTGCTCGCCCTATGAAATGACCTTTTTGCCCTTTTGACTCAAATTGGATGATTTCTCCTCCTTTTCGTCCGTGCGACTCTAGAGTACCTAATATCTCAAAAACACACGTAAAATACATAATTTACAAGAAAAATAGCAAAGAAAGCATAAACTACTAGATAGTAAATTAGGTGTATTCTACACCTATCATTGTAAACGATACAAGGTCCCTGTTGTTGAACTGCGACACTTAGCTTCTGCTGTTGAAAATGACACGTTTCTGCGACTGTTACTGCAAGTCTGTTCTTCACGTTCTTGAGTATTAGCAGCAGCAGGTGAGCTTTTCTAAAACTTCTGATTTTTTTCGATTTCTAAGCCTAAGTTTCTTCTCCAGAGTATACGTATCCCCTTCCTACAGCTCCCAACACCTCTTTATATATGCAATAGCATCATAAAACCCTAGAATATCTTGCTTTTTCCTCATGGCAAGCTACGATAATATTTCTCTGCATGCGTTTTCTAACCTTCCCTGAGTTCTCTAAACTCTTCAAACTCGGTAACTAAATCATGGAAGAATCATATCCTCTCCAAACTTGTACGTAACTTCCAAACATAACCATGTAAACTTCCGACAATAACCACTTTCCCTGTTTTGCTCCGTTTCGACGTTCTAGCCCAAGTTAGCCAGTTATGATGGACATACCATTCCTGTTTAGCCCCAACAGGTCCAACCCAATAAAACATAGCGATTGAATCTCCTCCTAAATCGCTGAAAAATCGAACCCTAATTCTGGTTATGAAGAACAGATTTTCCACCAAAACAGAATTCAAACCGTGAAGAAGATGTTCTTCTTAATCTCGCCGTTCAAGCCAATTCTAGACGAAACAATTAACCTTGCCAGCTCTGTTTGATTAAATCAAGCCTTCCCAATGAATTTCAGCCATTGAATCTCTTCAGAAGTCTACCAAAACTCGAACCATAATCTGTATGTGAAGAATAAATATTTTCCCGCCAAAAACATGTGAGCACTGATTCATATTTTGCCGATTATCTAGCCACTTCTGGTAGAAACAAATAACCATACCAGCCTTGTTTATGTGCTAGGAACAAACCCAATAAATTTCAGGGGTTTAATCTCAGCATAGCTTGCCTAAAACACAAACCCTAATTCTGTTCTTCAATTTCCCGCCAAAATTTGAATTTCAAATGAAGAAGATGACTCTCCCCTTATCCAACAGTGGCGTCCCTTAAGCAATTTTGGGGTATAAGGATTAATTTGGGCTGCGAATAGCGATACTTGGGGTAGAAGGATTAATTTGGGATGTGTATAGTGAAAACTCCTGTGTGCCTTTATCAACTCCTCCGGGCGCCTTTAACGACTCTTCTGGGACATTTTTGGGGGTGCCTTCAACACTTTTCTGGGTGCTTTTAGTAGTTCCTCGATCAACCATCTCTTACCTCTCATATTCACTTCTTTTCTTTAATTTCATCACTAAGGTTGCCATGCTCTTCAGACATAATTCGCATCACTAAAGCCGACATGCCCTTCAGAGGTGAAGAAATAAAAGTAAATAATGAGATATAATTTGCCTCCAACAACAGTTTCACATGAAATGACACTTTATCCTTTTTAGCGACGTTTCCTCTTCTTTTGCTCCAAAGTACCTGAAACTCAAAATCAAACAAAAGATACATAATTTACAAGAAAACATAGCAAAGAAAGCATAAACAATAGATAAATATCAAGGTGTTTTAGACATCTATCAAACGGTACCAAAGACCAATGTTCAAGTGTCAATCAATGTAAATCAACAACCAAAGGTTGGATATTCTAATTAATTGATCTTAACACACAACCTGTAATATTTCAATTATATAACAAAATATAATGCGGAAAAGAAAAAACACAGACACCTGAATTTTGTTAACGAGGAAACCACAAATGCAGAAAAACCTCGGGACCTAGTCCAAATTGAACACCACATTGTATTAAGCCGCTACAGACACTAGCCTACTACCAATTAACTTCGGACCTGACTGTAGTTGAACCATAATCAATCTCACACTAATTCAAGGTACAGTTGTGATACTTACATCTCTGATCCCAGCAGGATACTATGCACTTGATTCCCTTAGCTGATCTCATCCACAACTAAGAGTCACTACGACCCAAAGTCGAAGACTTGTAAAAAAATTATCCGTCTCACACAGAAAAGTCTATATGATTGAATAAATCTGTCTCCCACAAAAATACCCAAGATTTTTTGTTCCGTCTTTTGATAAATCAAGGTGAACAAGAACCAATTGATAAATCAGACTTATATTCCCGAAGAACAGCCTAGTATTATCAATCACCTCACAATAATCTTAATCGACTAGCGAAACAAAATATTATGGAATCACAAACGATGAGACGAAGATGTTTGTGACTACTTTCTATCTTGCGTATCGGAGAAATTAATCTCGAGCCAATTTTACAGTTGTATTCAATACGAAAGAAACAACAAGATCAGATCACGCAACTACAGAGAAAATAGTTGGGTCTGGCTTTATAATCCCAATGAAGTCTTCAAGTCGTTAACCTACAGGGTCTCGAGAAGAAACCTAAGGTTAAGGAAGAATCGACTCTAGTTATGCAACTAGTAACACACAAGAGGTGTGGGGATTAGGTTTCCAAGTTGCTAGAGTTCTCCTTTATATAAATTTTTCAAATCAGGGTTTGCAATCCAAGTTACATTGGTAACAAAACATTTAATATTCACCATTAGATGAAAAAAGATTCAACCAAGTTAATATCTTTCAACCGTTAAATCGAACTTAGCTTGTTACACACAAATGAAATGTACCCTCTTTCAACCAAGCTAATATCTCATGCCTTGGAAAATTTATCATTAATAAAATATCAATTCGACTCAAGTCGATAATCTAAGGCCTAATTTTCCTTCGCTTATAAAAGATCGGTAGCTAAACTACCCAAAACAGTTATTATGAAGCATATAAAGAAGAGAAAATTTTTAGACAATTAAAACTAATTGGAGAGTAATAATTAAAATAAAATTAAATATCAAAACTTACATGTTAGAAGTAGTTTCTTCCTCCACCCTAGCGGAGAAATTACTCCATTATTACAAAAGAGAAAAACTTAAAGAAGGAAAAATAATTCAATGATGGTCGGTATTGGCTCTTCACGCCCCTCCGGAACTCCCCCTGGCTGTTCTCGATAACAACCTATATATAATTATATATGCTTCAAATGAACCCATCTTTCCTCTTTCAATTAATATTACCACATCATCTCAGCCAATCAAAATACAATAGTTCACCTAATATGAATCTGCCACATCATTCTTTTCACAACTTTTCTAGATATGCCTCCGCTCGTCACACGATTTCCTCATGGTGGACCGTCGATACCTTGTCGGTAAAATGTTAATCATATAAATATGGAAAGAAGTTCTTTCCTTCCCCTTTTTTTTTCTTTATCACTTAATTAATTTGCAAAGTTCACTCATTTTTGTTCTCCATGAAACATGGAAAGAATAATGATGGCATATAACCCTGTTTCCATTTGTTTTCCACGTGCACCTTTGCACTTATTTAATTAATCAAATATGGAAGTATGTTTCCATTGTGGAACTCTCCATCACATGCACAATTGTGATCATGAAACCTGTCACGGTTTTCTACTCCCGCACATACAATAAAGTCACCAGCTATTCATTCTTTCTTTTGATTTGATAGTGCAGGAATCGACTTGCCATAACCATTAGGCCTATTTTCTCCGAAACCCCGTATTCTTTGCACATAAGTCCCGCTTTACTTGTTTTCTTTGCCATAGACCATTTTATCCATATACCTGCAAAGACACCGTAAATATTAACATTAATATAAAAACAAGCACCAACAATATATATTATCGAGGCTAATAAAAACACAAATATGTATCTATCAAATACCCCCAAACCTATATTTTTATAGTCCCGATCAAAAATAAAATCCTAATTCACTGTCGCATGCATCATCGATTGTATTTAGCGCATGCAATAAGCCTTTAAACCCCTAGGTGGCCCTAGTGGCCGAGTTATAGTCTCGGGAGGGCTTACCAGAGGTATACCCACAAAACTTTTACTCCAGACCCTAGCTATCTAGGCAGAACCTTGGAAGGATGTAGGGACAGAATATCGCAAGATATTGGGTTACGAACATAATAGCAAATATAAGGGGAAAATACCGCAAGATATTGCAATAGTAGAAGAAATATGGGAGAAGTGAGAAGAGTTTGCGAATATAGGATAAGGTTTACGAGCATTGTTGCGATGCTTCGCAAGTTGTATACAGCTATACAAGTTTCACTATAAATAGTAGTTCAAATGGTAGATTAGAGAGGTTCTTTGAATGAGTGATAGGAAAAGTCTTAGGGAAGATAACAGTGAAAGTTGTAACTGTTCTAAGTCCCGTTAATACATTTCTTTGTAATCAATTGAGAAGATCAATCAATAAGTTGTTATTCTTCATCAAGAACTTCAAAAGATTTACAAATTCTACCGAGGGTGTAGTTGTAAGGTTTTCTGCAACTACATAATTGGCGCTAGAAACAGGGACAAAAAGATTATTGTGGCAGAAATTTGATAATCAAATGGAGTTGGTAGATGAAGACTATAAGAAAGAAGAATGTAATATGATCACAAAAACAATGATTGATGAATTTCATAACAACATGAAGGGAAACATACACAAACGAGATTATAGAGGAAGAAAGATCATGGAAGTGGAGAAAATAACCACTTTGAAAGAATGGGAAAAGCAAAAAATCACATTTTCAGTAGAAGAAATTCCAAATGAAGATTTAGATCATACTTCGTCATTAGTAGTCACAATCCCAATCATCCGAGAAGAAGAGAAAGCTACGAAATCTGTAGAAAAATGGAAATTAAACCGAGTTTTGATTGATACAGGGAGTTCTGTTGATATTATATTCTATCATGCACTTAAGGAGATGGGGATTGAAGATGAAGAAATCACAAATTCGGAATGTCTTATCCATGGATTGGGAAAATCTACAATAAAATCCAAAGGAGAAATAATGTTACGGGTACCGCTGGGAGAAATCGAGACACACATAGCTTTACATGTGGTATATATGGAATATCCATATAATATGTTGATGGGAAGATCATGGATTCATGCGATTAAAGTTGTTGCTTCGACATTACATCAATCAATTAAATTTCCTACACCAAGCTGAATACAAGAAATAAAAGGGGATCTTGATGGTGCAAAATTTTGTTATCAGAATGAAGTAAAACAGTGTGGAGGGAGAGCAAGAAGGAAACAAATTCGTAAAAAACTTGCGAAAGAAGCGAAAAAGGAAGAGGAGTTCAGAGTATATACAATAAGAGAAAGAGAGGGAAAAGGAATACCAAGTGAGATCCCAGAGAAAGAAGGAGAGCCAATAAAAGTAATTAAAGAACCAACACCTATGGGAGAGCAAAGTCCAAGTTACGTTGCAGCAGAACCAACCAAAGAAATAAATATTGGAGTCGAAGAGGAACCTTTAATCTTACGAATCAGAACTAAGATGGACAAAGAAGAAGAGAAAAGAATTATTGATCTCTTACGAGAATACAAAGATATATTCGCAGGAAAAATAGATGAAATACCAGGAATTGATCCATCAGTGGCGTGTCATAGATTGAATATAGATAAAAGTATAAGACCATTCAAACAAAGAATAAGAAAGGTCTCGCAAAATTATCATGCACAAATAGAAGAAGAACTACAAAAGATGCTGGATGCAGGAATCATAAGAGAAGCAAAATACCCAGAATGGATTGCGAATATGGTCATTGTTCCGAAGAAGAATAAAGGGATAAGAATTTGTATAAATTTCACTGATCTAAACAAAGCCTGTCCCAAAGATAGCTTTCCATTGCCAGACATACCACAAATGGTGGAATCAGCTACAGGACATGATAGAGTCACCTCACTTGATGGATACAAAGGGTACATTCAAATATGACTTGCAGAAGAAGATCAAGAACATACTGCCTTTTTTGCTCCAAGAGGTTTATATTGTTACGTGAAGATGCCATTTGGACTGCGAAATGCAGGTGTTACATGTCAACGCACGGTCGAAAAGGTGTTCGCAAAATGGATACATAAAACCTTAGAGGTGTATGTAGATGACATGTTGATAAAAAGTAAAGAAGCCAAAGATCATGTGCAAGATTTGAAGGAAATATTTGAACATATGAGAAAGTTCAACATCAAATTGAATCCTGAAAAATGTGTAATTGGAGTTGTGTCAGGAAAATTCTTGGGATACATAGTATCAAAGGAAGGAATACAAGTCGATCCAGAAAAAGTACAAGCAGTTCGTGACATGCCCACACCTGCAACGGTAAAAGAAGTGCAAAAGCTCAATGGACTCTTGGCTTCACTTGGAAGATTTATTTCGCGAATGTCAGATAAGTGCAAATATTTCTTCAACATACTTAAGAAGGGAGCAAAATTCAAGTGGACTGATGAATGTGAAAAAGCTTTTCATGGAATAAAGGAATATCTCACGAATACATCCATATTGCAGAAACCAGAGAAAAATGAAGAATTGTTGGTATATCTCGCAACAACTCAATATGCTTTAAGTGCAGTTCTATTACGAACAGATGCAGGAATAGAAAGGCCCATTTATTACATTAGCAAAACTTTTAACACGGCAGAGAAAAATTATTCTAAAATGGAGAAGTTAATCTTAGCTCTGGTGTATGCATCATTCAAGTTGCGAATATACTTTCAAGCGCATGTGATAAAAGTGGTAACCAAAGTCCCAATTGAGTCAATCATGAAGAAAACAAAAAGATCAGGAAGAATAGAAAGGTGGAATGCACAAATAAACCATTACAAGATAAAGTATGAAGTGTTATCATCGCAACATTCACAAGTAGTCGCAGATTTCTTGGCAGAATTTCCTTTGGAAGAAGATGAGGCAGTAGAAGAAATGATGGATATTGAAGAAGAATTCGGGAATCCAAAAGACTTATTAACAGAGCCAAACAGATGGGAAATCTTAGTAGATGGATCATTCAATAGTGAGGGGAATGGAGTAGGAGTTGTGTTGATTTCACCAGAAGGAGAAAGGATAGCATTTTCATTCAGACTGGAATTTGCATCCACGAACAATGAAACGGAGTACGAAGATGTAATACATGCATTGAAGATCGCAATAGAAAAGAAGCTTGAAAGTATAAGAATAACAAATGATTCTCAGTTAGTAATTTGTCAAATTAAAGGGGAATATACCACGAATGAGTCTTCTTTGAAGATATACAAGAAACTTGTTGATGAGTTATCTGCGAAGATACCAAAATTAAAATGGAGGCATATAACAAGGAAATACAATCGACTCTCATATGCTTTTGCATTCATTCCAAGTATGATGACAAACCCAAATTCAAGAAATATCAAAATTCAGACAATTCAACACCCATCAGTGAATAAAGAAGAAGAAATTGAGGAAGCAGTTGCGATGGAAGTAGAAAGGGAACTGACAGACGATGTTGCAGAAGATCTCGCAGATTGGAGAAAGGACATTCATGCATATCTCGCAAAAGGAGAGGTACCCAGGAATAGAATAGAAGCATATAAATTAAAGAGTCGTGCAACAAATTATGAGTTACGAGAAGGAGTTTTATACAGAAAATCTTTCAGCGGACCACCTCTCAGATGTTTAATTCGTGAAGAAGGAGAAAAAATATTGAAGATGTTACATGGAGGAGAAGCTGGTAATCATAGTGGAGGAAGATCTCTAGCTTATAGAGCAAAAATACAAGGATATTACTGGCCTTATATGCACACAGACGCAAAATTGTTGGTGAGACGATGTAAAGAATGTCAACGACATGGGAAAAGAACTCATGCACCAGGAGCACCATTAATTTCTTCAACAAGTTGCTGGCTTTTCGGGAAATGGGGATTGGACATTGTTGGCCCGTTTTTACCTGGATCTGGGCAGATAAGATACTTGATAGTCGCAACAAATTATTTCACGAAGCTCGCAGAAGTAAAATCAGTACAACATATTCGCGATAAGGATTTTTTTACATTCATATTCGAGAATATCATTTGCAGATACGGAGTTCCAGCACAGTTGGTATCTGATAATGGGAAACAATTTGAAGAGTAGAATATAGAGATGTTGCTCAATGCTTTTAGGATAAAATATGGGAAATCAAATCTATTATATCCACAAGCTAATGGACAGGCAGAGGCAACAAATAAAACAATCGCATATACAATTAAAAAGAAATTAGAAGGACATCTCAGAGGATGGTGCGAGCAAGTTCCTAGTGCAGTCTGGGCATACAATACAACTAGAAGGGAGGCGACTGGAATGTCTCCTTACTGTTTAACATATGGAGTAGAAGCAGTATTGCCTACAGAGGTTGTAATTCCGACAACAAAGAAAGAAGCTTGGGAAAGAAATTTAAGTACATGGGTGATATTAAGTGAACTGGATGATTTAGAAGAAAAAAGGGAAAAGGTGTTGCGACATATGAAAATTTATCAGGAAAGATTAGCTCGAGAGTATAAAAAAAGAGTTATTGAACTTGAATATCAACCAGGTGATTTGGTCATGCGAGAAACACCTTCATACCAGAAGGAAAATGAAGGAAAATTAGCACCTAAATGGGATGGACCATATGTCATTAAAGAGGTTGTGGGAAGTGGAGATTATCGACTGATGGACCCAGAAGGGAAAGACATGGGTTTAAGACTTGGTCGACCCTGGAATCGATTGTATTTAAAAAGGTATTATCCATAAAACTTATGATAATTTTGCGAATATTGCATATTCGCACAAAATTTATAAAAATTCTTATTGCGATTAGCTTTCATTAAAGAAAGACGCAAAAATTTATTTGCGATCAGCTTTCATAAAACAAAGCCGCAAACTGTGATCAGCTTTCAAAAAAGAAAGAAAGCCGCAGAAAATTTACACAGGCAAACCTTTGTGACGTACACCCTAGTTCGCGAAGCAACATTTCGTAAGAGGCAAAGTCCTAAAGTACGTCATTTAAGGGGGTACCTATAAGCATGGCTCAGGGGAAATGGAAAACCACCACGGAACCTGAGTGCATGGACATTACGGGGTACATAACCCAAAAGCGGGGTACCTATCCGGGTAAGACACCTTGGATTCTCAACCTAATCTTGCGATGTAACATGATTTAGGTTGGGCGACTAAGGCATACTGTCTTTCCCAAGAAGTGCAGAAAACGATCAAGGCGCCGAGGTACACGGTTGAGTCAAGAGTGCCGGGTGGGTTTGAAGCACATCTTCCATTCTTGACAAGTCTTGGCAAATGATGCACTTGGCCCAAAGATACCCCATAGGGTGCAACCTCGTAACTATAAACCCTATAGGTAAAAAGGATAAGAGGTTGCGAACACAAACTGGTTGTTTGCAGAACCGAATGGGAAGAGCTAACCTTGTATGGTCGATGTACGCTTCCTTGAAGGGGCAACCAAGGGGAAGATAAAGGGCAGCACCCTCCATTAGGGAGCTGATACTTGCTATAAGACGCAAATGTCATGAGGCTTTTTGTTCGCAAGAACATAAAGGCTTGTCATATTTGTGCAACAATCATATTTCTGCGAGTAAAAAAAAAAAAAGACAAAGATAGTATACATATACACTCACATAATTAAATACAAAGAAGTTAAGATGAGATCAATGGGTTATTACATGAAAGTGTGATAACGTCCTGCGATTTCGTCGCAAGACGATAATGTCACGAGGCTGAACATTCGCAAGACCCAATATTAAAGGCCCCACTTTTTGGGGTAAACTGCCTCCCGGGCATACACGACCCAATATTAGACGTTGTTGTAATTTTTATGAAATAAAAATGACTGAAAAAATTTGAAGGTGAAGGTGAGAGAGATCTCAAACTCACTGACCAAGCATCTAAACCACTATACCACGTCCTCTTGGATGACTAATGTTGTATATATTATTAATATCATCATATTAATTTTATTTTTTCTTTAAATAACTCACACATATGCATAAAAATTGGTCTATGACCTTATAAATATAAATTATTTAGTATATATAGATACCGAATTTTCAGAGACGAACTCACATTTATAAATCGAATTATACACGTACATATGCCGTTCCGTATTACTGACGAATCACGTCCCGTTGACCGAATCTTGGACCGAATTTGAATTTTACTAAACCGTATAATACTCGTACGTTTACCGTTCCGTACGTTTTCCGAATTCTGAATTGCTAACTAGGGTCTAGATATGCCTCCGCTCGTCACACGATTTCCTCATGGTGGACCGCCGATACCTTGTCGGTAAAATTTTAATCATGTAAATATGGAAAGAAATTCTTTCCTTCCCCTTTTTTTTTCTTTATCACTTAATTAATTTGCAAAGTTCACTCATTTTTGTTCTCCATGAAACATGGAAAGAATAATGATGGCATATAACCCTGTTTCCATTTGTTTTCCACGTGCACCTTTGCACTTATTTAAATAATCAAATATGGAAGTATGTTTCCATTGTGGAACTCTCCAGCACCCTAGTTAGCAATTCGGGATATGGAGACGAGTTCGGGAAGGCATACGTTCGGGAATTTTACGGATTTGGATAGGTCGGATTCGGTCAAAAAGTCGGTCAATGGTTCGTTGTTCGGAACGGATACGTACGTCTATAATTCGTTTTACAAATATAAGTTCGGTACGGAAAATTCGGGTTACATCAAATTAATAAAAAGTATATTTTTAAGGTTAGATTGAGTTAAAATTATGATTTAATCCATATTTTATGTGTTATATTCATAATATAGTAAAATTAGACAACAAACAAGGAACTATCTCAATGGTTAGATCCCTAGTTCCCAAGCAAGGGGTCATGGGTTCAACTCCCACCCCCAAAATCTTTTTATTTTCTCTTAAAAATAGTAACCTTGGAGTTAAAATATGTATATATACTAAATAACTTGGATTTATATCACCAACGCAAGGTTGGTCTGGTGGTTTAGTGGGTTAGTGAGTGACCTTGAGGTCATGGCATCGAATCTCCACTCCTCCACTATTATTTTTGACACATTCATGTGCTAATCAGCCGAGTTGGATTCTAACTCGGACTGAGCCGGGTTAGCTAGCTAGACGAACTAATTCGCCGAATAGTTCGGATATCCGAATAATTCGCGACAAATTCGGCATGTTCATATAATACGCGTACTAGGGACGGGGTTTCAGTAATTCGGCCGAATGCATCGGATTCGGACGATTCGTACGGATTCGCGAATTATTCGCGAATAATTCGCCGAATTGCTAACTAGGTTCAGCACATGCACAATTGTGATCATGGAACCTGTCACGGTTTTCTACTCCCGCACATACAATAAAGTCACCACCTATTCATTCTTTCTTTTGATTTGATAGTGCAGGAATCGACTTGCCATCAATGTTCTGAAAACCGGCTCGGCCAGCGACCCGGAAAAATTATTGGGTCAAGGGTCATTGGTACGACCAGTGATTCAACCCGGGTTCAGTGGGTCAATTGATATAACAATAAAATAATTAATAAGGTGTTGTATGATCCCGTGTGGGCTTAAAAACGAGATCACAAGGAAGGTTGGTCTCGTGTGGGCTTAAAGTAAAACAGTTACTTATACATCCCACGTGTTTGCAAAGGTCTTATAGACATTTTCATATCATTTACATTTAAAAAAAAACCTAGATTTCAAGCATCGAATAGTACCTATTTACCCTCTCGAGTCTCGAGTTCTAAACACCATTTTACTCCGCCTCCGTATTTCCCTCTCACAATCTTCCAATTTGTTTCTTCTTTGATCGTTTCTTTGTCAACATAATTTCTACCAAATACCTAATGATAACGGTAATCAATCTTTGCATCGTATTCCAGAAGCCCTAATCTAATTGAGGATGGAAACATAATTTCAGGCACCAGACTACAAAGTTTTTTCGTTCTTCTTTATTCAACTATCCACTTATTGTATTTACTCTTTTTTCTTTTGAAGCAATGTACTTTGATCATCTTGTGTTTGTAATGATATGTAGAATCAGATCTCTATTGTTTCGACACGATTTGTTTGCGGAAGAACCCACCATGAGGAGAAATTTCAGAACGTATCATTTTTTTTTCTTTTTCTTTTTTTTTCCCTAGACTGAACCAGTTTGAACCATACTGGGTCGACTGATTCGCGGGTCGAACCGGCCGAGTCACCCGGTTTTATCAAAAGAAAACGCTTGCCATAACCATTAGGCCTATTTTCTCCGAAACCCCGTATTCTTTGCACATAAGTCCCGCTTTACTTGTTTTCTTTGCCATAGACCATTTTATCCATATACCTGCAAAGACACCGTAAATATTAAAATTAATATAAAAACAAGCACCAACAATATATATTATCGAGGCTAATAAAGACACAAATATGTATCTATCACTCCTCAATATCCTTCAAACAGAGATAAAGATAAGAAATAGAGGCAACAATATATTGTTAAGAATTTTAAAAAGAATATTTCTTACTTCATCCGTGATTGATTGAAAGGCAGATAAAGTGCTAGGCTTTCTAAACTTTTGGTAGTTTGCTTATAGCCTCTTAATCTGGAAATTTCGCAATCATGAAAAATATTGGAGTGATTAGTGAGAATATATGAAGGAATACAAGAAAAATAATAGTAAGGATTCAAACAAAAGATAGAATTATACCTCATCATTTCTTTCAGGCCATTTGAATACCCATGGGCGGTATTCTGCAACATTCGCAGGGGAGGCATGAGAACCAAAAATGTATGGACCCTCTAGAATTAAAGGGAAAACACACCACTTGTTATCATTAGAATGAGGCGGGGAAGAATTATCGCCAGGGTGCCAGTCAATGTCTTGCATGAGTAATTGATCAGCAGCAACATTTTCTCTTTTATGTAAGCGAACACCCCAACAAGTATTGTCTTTCTTCATAGGAATTATTTGATAATTCACAAAGAAGTTTTCAACAGTATAATTTGCAGGAACAATTGCAACGTCTTTGAATTTTGGATCTTTATTTCATCATCATAAAGAGAGCCCTTGCCAGCACCACGGTTGCCAAATTCAAATAAGAGACGAATGCAATCTCCACTAAGTTGATATACAGCTCGCGAAAATTTCGCGTGAGAAATAATTTCATAAAACAATGGGAGTTCAGGATTATATATGGGAATAAGAAGACCAGCTTCAAGCTGACCTAGCGAGACTATGATTTTCTTTTGATCACAAGGATGATCAGCAAATAGCTTGGCAGTAAGTTCATCCTTAGGGCTTTGACCAGGAATACGAGATAGAGTAAAACCTTTATCTTTAAGTTTCTTCTGCATCTTTTCGAAGGAAATCTCGTTCTTGCGACCAGCTGGAGGCATTCTTTAGTATGGGAATAGAGAAGAAAGTAAGAGTTTGAAAAGATGAAAATAGAGAAAAGTTACAGTAGCAGGTACAGAATTTACGGAAGAATAGTGAAGAAAGTTGCAGAGAAAAGTTGCAGAGAGAATAAGAAAAGAATTAAAAGAGAAGAATAGAGAGGGTATATATAGAGAGAAAAATACTCGAAAAGATAAACGCATTTAATGCGAAGATGAGACGTGAACGGATGGGACGCAGCAGTTGAAAGAGACGTGTCAGAAGTTGGATGGAAGAAAGGATACGTGTAGTGAATGTGGCAAAGAGATGAAGAATCGTGTTAGTACGGAGAATATGAAAAGGTGAACAGTTGCGGCAGTTTGAAACTAATTTCTCATGACATTCTCCTCTTCGCAGAGAAGACATGAGAAGAGGCAAGATGAAGGATCAGAATATCGCAAGAAGGACGCATTTGCGAAGAATGGTTAACAACACCTGACGATTGTCGCAGAATGGTTTGAAATATGACGTAATAGATGACAATAACATAAACATGAGAAGTGTGTGACGATTCTGCGATAATGAGAACGTTTGCGAAAATTGGCATTATAACCCTTGCGAGAATATCGCAAGCCAGATCCTAAAATAAAGGACAGATTAGTTGTCATCCACCATGTAATTTCCTATATAAAGAGTTGAACAAGCGTAAGGGAGAGAGGGATCTTTTTTGAGTGTTGAGCAAATCATTTAGGAGAGAGAAAATCCAAAGAACGATGGTATTCTTGTTTTCTTCCATTACTTGTAACATTTCTGTGAATCAATTAATAAAGGTGTTGTTCTTAGTCTTCAAAATATGTGTTGACGATTATGAATTATTATGAGGGGTGTAGTGTAGGCTTATGTTAGGTGTGTGCTACAGTGGGAAAACCATGATGTTGTATTATGAAAATATTTTGCATCCAGCTTAACTGGCGAGGCGCTAAAATGGTTTGAAGGTTTACCAAAGAATACTATAACTTCTTTCGACCATTTGCAAGCTACATTTCTAGGAGCATATATAAGCAACAACTCATCACGGCCCGATATTGAAGATGTATTTGGGTTAAAATAGAGGATTGGGGAAAGTTTGAAACACCTAACCATAAGGTGGAAGTCAATGTGCAGCGAGATAGCTGGTAGAGTGGATGAAAGATACCTCATTTTATCTTTCATTAATGTAATGTCCGCAACCAATATGTTGTACATACAAATTTTCAAAATCAAAAATACAATCACCATGACAGAGCTGCGAGAATTACAAGAGCAATACATTGCTTAGGAGGAGAAACAAAATGAAATGGAATCATATCCATTCGCAAACACCAGCTCAGTAGCGGCAAACGGAAGTTTACTTCCTAAAATGATTAACAATGTGGCAAGCACCTCGCAAACACAACAAGAGAAAGTGGTGATTGATAACCAGCAGAAATTGGTAGCTATGGGCATTCGAGATCAAGAAGAGTATAAAAGGGAGAGGAATTATTACAATCGTGGTGGAAATAATAAGATTCAAAGAATTGATCATCCGCAAGAGACTTATGGTGGACAGAGGCAAAATAATTTTATAGGGCAAGGTAATCAGAAGATAATCTGGGAAGAAATTAAGATGCCACCTCTAAATGCTAATATAGAAAAAATTTGGGAGGCTATCATTTTGATGGAAAATATAACATCGCCATGGAATATGGGAAAAGAGCCACATCCAAATAATCGAAGTCAAGAATTTTTTCCTTACCATCACTTTTATGGTCACTCCGTAAATGATTGCAGGAATGTAAAAAGGATAATTTTAAGGATGATCGATCATGGAAAGTTAAATCACTTTTTAATAGGACATCCGCAATCTCAATAGTTACCAGCGGCACCAGACATTCACCGAGTGAATACTGTAAAAGGAGCAGAAACATTTGTGATAGAGGTTGGAGCCAAAGCGAAGAATTTGTTCTGTAATTCCATCATACATTCACACAAGACTATTGAGGATTTCCACGATAACGTTCTAAGCAGAGTCTTCGCGAGAGACGCAGATGGCAGGGAAATAATGAATATTGCGAGAGTCTCGCCATTAAAAGAATGGCAAAAGCAAACTATTTATTTCACTGCGCAAGAGGTACCAGAGCTTGGTGAGCTGCACGACAACCCAATGGTGGTAAGGTTAGAAATAAATCCAAGGCAAATAGAAGAAGATGAAGATGAAGAAAACGATGATAAAACTGAAGATTCTTGGGCCATTAACAGAGTTTTAATAGATACTGGAAGTTCAGTTGATATCCTATTTTATCATACCTACAAAACCATGGGTGGAAAAGACGAGGACTTGATACCATCAACATATAAAATCTATGGTTTTATTGGTACATCTAACAAACCCAAAGGGGAAATTACAATGTGAATTCCATTAAAGGGGATATCTTCTAAGATCCTATTCTTCGTTGTTGATATTGAATCACCTTATAACGCCTTAATTGGCAGACCTTGGTTGCATGGGATCTTAGGTGTGGCATCAACTTATCATCAATGCATTAAGTTCCCACATCCAAATGGTGTTGGAGTCATTAAAGGAGATTTGGGAGAAAGCAGGAAATGTTATGAGATTGATGTAAAATCTTGCGAAGAGAGAGCTGAGAAGAATAACAATTGGAAACACAACATCAAGAATAGACAAATATGTGATAGATTAATGGTTGATACAATAGAGAGGCGAGAAGGAGCGGACGGCGAGCGTCTCGCAAATGAAGAGAAAATAACAAAACGCAACAAAAGAGCAGAAGCAGAAAGTAGTAAGTAGAAAGGTAAAATGATGGATTTTAAGAAATTTATGAATGAATTGTTTGAAGAAAATGTTTCAAAAGAATATTTAGCTTGAATGAAAAAGATAAAATTGAAAAATTGTACAAGAAAAGAAAAGATCAAAGAAAGGAAATTTTATCAGAGTTACAATGCTCGCAAGAAACGCGAATAACAATTTCGCAGAGATTAATAGACTGGGACGAACCTTTATGGTGTACACTCTAGTTCGCGGATACAATTTTGCAAGAGGCAAATGTAAGACCTAAAGTACGTCATATGAGGGGGTATCTCTTTGTGTGACTCAGGGATAAGGTTATACCGTTGCTGGAACCTGAGTCATGAAGATGTTTGGGTTAAAGAAAACCTATCCAGGAGAGGTAACTCGGATTTCCAACTATATAAGGTTATACCCTGGTTGGACGACTGAGAATATCTTCTAAGGAGTGCAGAGTATGACCAAGGTGCCGAGGTACATGGTTGAGTCAAGGGTGCCCTGGGAGTATGAAACTACCCTGGCCATCCTTGAAAAGTCTTGGCTATGATGCACTCGGCCCAAAGAAAACCACACTTAGGGTGCATTCTTGTAACTATAAGCCATATAGGCATAAAGGACAAGAGGCTGCGAAAACAACTGGTTGTTGGTAAATCCGGATGGGAGGAGCTAGTCTTGTATGGCCGATGTGCCCTCCTTGAAGGGGCAACCAGGGGGAAGATAAGGGCGACACCCTCCATTAGGGAGATGATAAGTGTCTAAAGACGACAATGTCATGGGGCTTTATGATCGCAAGAATATTTAGGCCTGTCATATTGTCGCGTGACAAAAATTATACAGAGGCAACAAGCCATAAGAAAAAGTTAAGATGAGATCAAGGGGTCTTTACATGAAAGTGTAAAGACGTCCTGCGATTTCATCGCAAGACGGCAATGTCATAAAACTTTGTTCTCGCAAGGGAACTTAGGTTTATCATATTGTCGCAGAAAATTGACAAAATGCAGATAAGGTAAGATCAATGGGTTTTTACATGCAAATGCAAAGACATCCTTCGATTTTGTCGCTAATATAGGAAATGGCAAAATAAGACCTTTAACTAGGAAGGCAAAATAAGACCACAAGAAATCAAAATTGAATGAGTGTGATATTGACGCAGAGAAAATGAAACTTGTGATATTTATACAAAAAATTATGAGATTTGCGATATTTACGCAAAGATCATAGAATTATACAACTGTTACTTGCGATGATTGAAACGAAAATATTTAAATAGATTTTATTCATAATCGATATCTAAGCTCTACTTCATTTTTCATATTGCAAATGAATAACAGAGGCAAGTATGGGAATGAACAGAATGATAAAATTGTTATTCATCATTATACGATAAAATTATGTAGATGTTATTATATGATAAATTTATGCAGATAGTTAAACATTCATAACCATGTTGATTAATTATATTGCAGAAGAGAATTATTTTCTAATTTATACAGATATAAGAAAAAGAAATTTATACATTAAGGAATGTTAGAAGCTGTAGAAACTCGCAGCAGTATAATACAAGGAGAAAGAGATAAATGAACAAATATTACAGAAAGATTCAAGATTGATTAGATCCATCATCATCTTCGCCAGATTTCTCTTCTTCTTCATCTTTACCATTATTTTCATCCTCGCCAGATTCCTCAGCTTCACTATCAGAGATAATAAGGTTTGGAGTATCTGCTGGACTTTCTTCTGCTAGATCAGGATATGTAGAATAAGGAATGTTATGATCATCACAAACCATTTTAATGGAATCATTACGAACAACAACAAGGGCATTGCTAAAATTCGCAGAAGTAATCCTTAATTGGTCCTTCAGCCTTGAATATTTTCCATTGCGAGAAGATAGATCTCTTGTAAGTTGGCTTTTATCTTCTTCCAGTTCTCCAATTTTATCGCGAAGATTCTTTTTACATGCTGCGAACAAAAGCAAGAGTACAAATTAATACAAATAATGGTGATTTAATCAGAAGATGAATTAGTGAGAAAACAAGAGTAATAACCTTATCTTTCGGCAATCATATCTCTAATTAAGGCAAAATGATCAGCTTGAAGACTAGCATCTACACCTAAATTATTCCTGGCGTTATCAAGAACCTTTGCAGCCCAAGCAAACTCGTCATCATTACTAATAAGGAGGGAGGAACGAACTTGGTTTTCCCTTTCAACAAGAGTTATATTCTCGCATATAAGTTTATCTCTTACAATTTGAACATCGAGAATAGTCTTATGGAAATTTGCTAAAGCTTCAGCACCTTGTTTAGCGATGCGGTCCTTTTCATCTGAAAGTTTATTATATTTGGCTCTCCAAGTTTTGATTTCTTATTTAGAATCATGATAATAGCATTTAAATCTATTAGTTAAACTCAAGTTGAACCTATGCTCAATTTCTAAAAGGCGAAATTTTGATCTAAGTTCATCTATGGAGAGTGAAGAAATTTGATTGTTAGAAAATCTATTTAAAGAATTATTAAGGCGGTCAAGAAGGGTATTGTCATCTACAGGTTCAGGGAAAGATTAGAGGAATGTAGCCTCATCAGTAAGACCATAAACATCTGCAAAAATGGTTGCTTGAATAAGCTAAGATAGAGTAAAAGGAACTAAAAGAAAAAGGGAATGGTTCATACCATAGAGTTGTTGGTTAGCTTTGTCAAAATCAGAGATCTTTTGCTTATCAACTGAAGCTTCAGTCTCCAGTTGTTTATTCTTTTTGCGAAGTGCAGCAATTTCAACTTCTAATTTTTCCTTATCCTGGCGAAGTTTAGCAGATTCAGTTGATAATTCCTCATTTTTCTTGCGAAAATTAAAAACTTTGTTTTCATGGATAACGCGTCTTCTATCCAAATCTGAGGCAACAACAAAATAAGCTTTTCCAACCTGCGAGAGAATCATTATCAACCAATATGGGAGCATTGCAAACCTTAGCGAGATCCTGGGATACTCTACTAAGAGCTTCATCTCCATAATCATTTGTGATACCATGTGTAACATCGCCAAAAATCTTAGATAATTGAGTCATAGAAAATTCAGGAGTGGAAGAGACATCATTATTATCTTCATCATCATCATCATCGCTATCAACGTCATTATCAGAATCATCATTCGAAACTTCTTCATCATATTGAAGAGTTAAAGAAGTAGGGAGTTGAATTTTTCTTTTCTTTGAGAGAGGAGCACCAGATTTCTCTCTGATGATGTAGTTTTATTAGTGTGGTAAGTAGAGATTCGTTGCTCGGACTTTTATAAAGATTTGATTTCAGATTAATAAAGAAAAATACTAAGACAAACTAATTGAAGTTAATTTTGTTTACCAAGGAGATATGATTCTAGGGTTTTGGATTCCACTACTTCCAATATTTGTAAACTCAATAATAGTTTCTTTGACAAAATACTCCTACTTTACTCAAAATAATTTTCGAACTCGATCTCATGATTTAGAAAATATAACGTTACAAGCTCTTTTTTTTATGACTTTTGTCGCTATACTAAAGCCTAATCCTCCTTTGCTTATAAAAGAACGGTAGAAACTACCCAAAATAATTATTACGAAGCATGTAAAGAAGTGAGAATTTTTAGACAAATTAAAACACAATTTTGTAGTATTTTTGTCAAGGAAAACAATTACTAAAATTCACTCATCGAAAATAGCTTCTTCCAAAACCCTAGAAAAGAAATTTAGCTACTCATAGAATCAAAATTGAAGAAAATTTCATTAATCATTGTATTCAAAAAGATATAAATAAGATTACAATGATTCTGCAGTAAACGATAAAAGACTTCTGTTGTTGATAAACGATACACGTTTCCAGCTGTTGACAAACGATACTACGCTTCTGCTGTTGAATTGCGACTATTTTGGGCGTACCTTTGTTCTTCGTGTTCTTGAATATGCAGCAGTAGGTAAACTTTCTGAAACTTCTTTTTCTATGATTCTAAGCCTCCCTATTCTTCTCCAAAGTATACTTCTCCTCCCCTTGAGACTTCTCAGGCAATATATACACCTCAAACCCTTCAAATATCGTTTAATTCCGTCATTTTCTCCCCTCTTCTTTTTGTACAAGTCACGGATTTATTTCTTCTCCCTGAATCTTCTCTCCGCATCTTCCTTAGTTGTAAACTTCTTCTAAAGGTAGCAGTAAATCTTGAAGAGTGTATACCCTTCCAATATCAGCACGTACCTTCCAAAAATACAACCAAAAGTCCCGTGAATACTTCACCTTCCCTGTGTATTCGAATCCACGTCAACTTCCTTATTTTCTCGATTCCAACTCGTTTACCACTCCTGTTAAGTCGTAACAGGATAATTATAATCCATTTTACCGGTTGAATCTCAGTGCAACGTTCACATCTTCTCAACAGAACCCGGAGTGTATTTTCGACTCTGTTTTCACTCCGGTGATTATCCAGCCCAATTTTGACAATTCCAGCGCCCATACCAGCCCTGTTGAGTTGATATAAGCCATCCCAAATGATTTGAGCCATTGAATCTCTCTTGAACATCTTCAATTATCAAACCCTAAAACTGCTGTGAAAAGCAATATTTTCCCGCCAAAATCCGTGAGCACTGATTCCTCTTTTGCCGATTATCTAGCCACTTCTGGTCGAAACAAAGACCATTACCAGCCCTGTTTATACCTTAGGAACAAACCCATTCAATTCCAGCGATTTAATCTCAATAGAACACCATCAAATCTTCAACCCTAATTCTGGTCTTCTTTTCCCGCCAAAATTCAAAATTTAAATGGAGAAGATGACTTCCCCTTAACCAACAGCTGGTGTGCCTTTAGCAATCAGGGGTACATTTAGCAATTCCTGGTGGTGCCAATAGCAATTTATGGGGTACAAAGATGAATTTTGGGCTGCACATAGTGAAAAACTCATGGGTGACTTTATCAACTCCTCCGGGACATTTCTAGGGGTGCCTTTAACACTTTTTTGGGTGCCTTTAACACTTTCTCGAGCATTCATCTCTTACCTCTCATATTCACTTCTTTTCTTCAATTTTATCACTAAGGTTGCCCTGCTTTTCAGACAAAACTTGCATCACTAAAGTCGACATGCCTTTCAGAGATGAAGAAATAAAAGTAAATAATGAGAGATAATTCGCCTCCAACAGTAGTTGCACATGAAATGACACTTTATCCCTTTTAAGCGACGTTTCTTCTTCTTTTGCTCCAAAGTACCTGAAACTCAAAATCAAACAAAAGATACATAATTTACAAGAAAACATAGCAAAGAAAGCATAAACAATAGATAAATATCAAGGTGTTTTAGACACCTATCAAATTCCCCCACACTTAGACTTTGCTAGTCCTCGAGCAAATCAAACTAAACTAATTTTAAATACATACAACTCCATCCCGTCAAGGATACGGTCACACTTAGCACGTATAACAAGTCTTTAAACCCCTAGGTGGCCCTAGTGGCCGAGTTATAGTCTCGGGAAGGTTTACCAGAGGTCTACCTACAAAACTTTTATTCCAAACCCTAGCTATCTGTGAAGAACTCGGGAACGACACTAAAGAGTCTCCTTGGTTGACATACTTTCATTGGTTACAAAAGAAAGTACCCGGATGCGAATCATATTCATATATTTATAAGTGACAGAGTTCTATTCAGAAAGTCGCACTATGGACATCAGTAATCGGAATCACACAAATGAATAGATTAAGAAGATGGATTATGGAGATAGATAGTTCAAAACAATATTGTCTAAGGTCAACGGTGTTTCCCATATCTGTCTAAAAGCCTCCGCCAAGATGAACCTATAAATCCTAATGGATTGAGATACTGGTCTGAAATAATATCAACACGCTTGGCATATACAATGGAACCAACGGTTGACGTTGACGGCGACGGCGGCGCGCTGGTGGTCCGGCAACTTTTTCTCCTCTTGATGCTGGCGTGAAGGTGATGGAGAGGGTTCGGCCCGCGAATCCTAAACGACTAAGGACCTGTCGTCCAAATCAGCGGTTCAACACCAATTTATGCTCATCAAACGACATTCTATCATGCCACTAGAATCTTCTTTCAAGTCATGGTATGCTCGTACGATCGAAATCCGGTAACATCTTAACTTACGACTGAGTTTAATTACTTGTATTGTTATGACCGAAAGATCACCATTCAATGCTGACTGAGGAACACGGCTTTCCTCACTAATCAGGGGACTTAATGTAGATGGTGGATTTTCGACAAAGGATAAAATCTTAAACCCATAATTACACGAACCTCTGACTCAGCAATCATGCGTGAATATGGAGACACGGGTCTCCCATCGAATCCTCCGACGGAGAATACTTTGTCTCAGAGTGCATATAGATATGTAGTCTCACAGCTGGACAACGACATATCTCATGAGTACTGATCACTTCAGTAATTATTTCTATCAGGGGATGAACAACTCCCGAACAACTTGCTCTTCTAGTATAAAGTCATGAATTAATTATTCCTAAATTCTTGGATTCATCCGCAGAATTTCTGAAAATATTCAAATATTTTCGCAGATATTTCATTACGCAAACCATGGTTCTTCCCAACAGAAGTCCATGGATTAGTAATAAATATTGGACGCACGTCGAGCATCAGAGCTAAACCTAAATGCTTGAGGAAGCCCTGTCTCAAACCTAAATTCTTGGATTCAGCCACAGAATTTCTAAAAATATTCAAATATTTTCGCAGATATTTCATTACGCAAACCATGGTTCTTCCCAGCAGAAGTCCATGGATTAGTAATAAATATTGGATGCACGGGCATCAGGGCTACCGCCTGAGCAAGCTCTGTCTCAAACCTAAATTCTTGGATTCATCCGCAGAATTGCTGAAAATATTCAAATATTTTCGCAGATATTTCATTACGCGAACCATGGTTCATCCCAACAGATGTCCATGGATTAGTAATAAATATTGGACACACGGGCATCAGGGCTACCGCCTGAGCAAGCCATGTCTTAAACTTAAATTCTTGGATTCATCCGCAGAATTTCTGAAAATATTCAAATATTTTCGCAGATATTTAATTACGCGAACCATGGTTCTTCCCAGCAGAAGTCCATGGATTAGTAATAAATATTGGACGCACGGGCATCAGGGCTACCGCTTGAGCAAGCCATGTCTTAAACTTAAATTCTTGGATTCATCCACAGAATTTCTGAAAATATTCAAATATTTTCGCAGATATTTCATTACGCGAACCATGGTTCTTCCCAGTAGAAGTCCATGGATTAGTAATAAATATTGGACGCACAGGCATCAGGGCTACCGCCTGAGCAAGCCATGTCTCAAACCTAAATTCTTGGATTCATCCGCAGAATTTCTGAAGATATTCAAATATTTTCGCATATATTTCATTACGCAAACCATGGTTCTTCCCAGCAGAAGTCCATGGATTAGTAATAAATATTGGATGCACGGGCATCAGGGCTACCGCCTGAGCAAGCCCTGTCTTAAACTTAAATTCTTGGATTCATCCGCAGAATTTCTGAAAATATTCAAATATTTTCGCAGATATTTCATTACGCAAACCATGGTTCTTCCCAGCAGAAGTCCATGGATTAGTAATAAATATTGGATGCACGGGCATCAGGGCTACCGCCTGAGCAAGTTAAACTTAAATTCTTGGATTCATCCGCAGAATTTCTGAAAATATTCAAATATTTTCGCAGATATTTCATTACGCAAACCATGGTTCTTCCCAGCAGATTCCATGGATTAGTAATAAATATTGGACGCACAGGCATCAGGGCTACCGCCTGAGCAAGCCATGT
This sequence comes from Papaver bracteatum, assembly GCA_023529315.1. Lineage (NCBI taxonomy): Eukaryota > Viridiplantae > Streptophyta > Magnoliopsida > Ranunculales > Papaveraceae > Papaver > Papaver bracteatum. The sequence goes on along the minus strand of JAJJWX010004646.1, from coordinate 98,822 downwards.
CTCAAATGGTGCAATTGTATTCAACAATGATACATTAACAACCACCGCACGAGCGAGTATTTCAAAATACTATGAAACGATGAACCTATGCAAAATAGGATGAAAAATAACAAATAAATAAAAATTGACCAAGGCGCTGGGAGCATGGACCCACTGACCGGCCGACCATGTCGTGGTCAATCCCACACCAGTCTCATATTTTTATCATATTTTTGTTATTTTCCTTGAGTTCATGAAAAACCTTTCGCTTGAACAAATATCCTTTGTTTTGAGGAAACTCCTCAACTTCATGGTGCCTCCTTCGCGCGGAGGAAATAATATAAAATTAAGGAGAGCATGAGGGGGGCGTGACCATTGGCCAACCGGCCATGCCTTGGTCCCAGCCGGCCCCACACCTCATATTTCCTCATTATTTTATTATTATTGCCCTAATTTCATGAAAACTCCTTAATCTCATGATATTTCCTTCGTCCCATGAAAAATAATAAAAATTAGGAAACCCGTGTGCACGAGCCATGGCCGGTTGGCCAAACCCTAGATGGCTCACACGTCCCACTCTTTTATTAGCATATTTTTCATGTTTTCATAATCCCATGAAAATTCCCTGATTTCATGATATTTCCTTCAAATTATGAAAATTCCTTCAAATCATGAAATAATGCATAAAATAGGGAAAACGCACGGGACCTGGCCTTGGTCAGCCAGTCATGCTCCAAGACGGTCCCACACGCTCACACATCCCTTATTTTAGTATTTATGATTTTTGATGTTTCCCTCGTCTCATGGAAACTCCTTGATTTCAACAAAACTCCTTCGTTTTATCATATAAGGAAAAATGTTATGGGGCCGGGCACTTTGATTTTTCCTGAGTTTTACTATCTGGCTGTTTTCACCTCCCGAAAGAGCTTAAAACCTAAATATTCCCGCGTTGGGAGATAGGAAATTCTTTTCCGTATGGAATGGAGGGGCGGACCAGAAAAATTCGAGTCTGTATGATAAATCTATGTTGATTCTACCAAAGGACGCTGATTAGGGTTTCAACCAATCTGGGAGTTCTCAAACGATCAACATTTGATCCCGTGACCACCCAGGGCCGGTTTCATGACCCCTTGGTCGGTCCCTCACCTCTTCATAATTCCTTCACTTTTCATTATTTTCCTTCATCCGATGAAGTTTTGACGGTTTTATCAGAAAACCTTAATTTTGTCATATTTTCTCAAATGGTCGCTCAAACGAGCACCAGAAAATATCAAAATTCTCAGAATTGAGACACGGACGTCTCAACGACGAAAGCATGTTACCTTGACCGACCAGGGTTGGATTTGTGGCTCTCAATGAGCCAGTCCCACGTGTTTCTCACAATCTGACCTAATTTGCACAATTGCACGTATTAGGTCCAAAATTCTCCAAACTATTTCGGAATTTGACGGAGCGATCATCATTTGATCTCGTGACCACCCAGGGATGGTTTCACAACCCCTTGGTCGGTCCTCATATTTTAATAATTAATTAGGTTCTATCACCTAATGCTGAACCCAGCAGTAATTCAGTAAATGATTAAACCAACATTTAATCATTCTTTCAACAACTCACCAACTCTTAAAAGAGGTCTTGGTCTTTGCTCACATGAGCATATGAGAATTTTATGGTCGATCCACGGTCCCATGAAGCTGGTTCTCCTTCATTCTATGGTTAATTTCAAATAAACCATCAATTGGTCATCAATTGATCAAATTAGGGTTTCTGAATCCAAGGATCATGATTCCAGATTCAAACACTAATAATTTTACAATGATTTCATGATCAGTATTCTTATTAATTATGCTCGGTTCAACTACCAGCGCTTTAATTAATATTTTATTTTGGTCACACTACCAATAATTCATCAAACGAGCAACACTTGCTGAGATGAGCAATATTTACTCAAATCAAGGAATATTGGTTCAACTATCAAATATTCAATAAATTATCGAGCAACACTTGCTCTCCTCAACGTGAGGAACATATCACTGTCTCAGGAGACTCGTTCGATTCATAAGTTGCAGAACATTCTACAAAATCATGTTTAAATCAGCAAATACGTGGACTCATAGTCCCACGAAGTCATGAAATCAGCAACTGACTTGATTAACCACGAGACATCAATCGTGTCACTTGGGGGGATATCAACTAGGGTTTTAGTTTGGCTGTCTACGACACGTGTGTTCAAACACACAATGAAATGTGAGCAAGTCGTGCAATCAGTTGAGGGAGTTAGCGAAGTAGTGGGTGGAAAATCAACCAAGTCTCTTCACGATGAGCGCAACTGGTTTCAAGCATTATTTCCATCTCTCCACTCCTTCACTCCATCAACTGTCACACTTCATGGGATCATGGTGTTTTTAACTCCGGCATTATATAATGTCTCTGAATCCTGATTGAAGGAAGGAGATTCGAAGAGTTATCAAACATTCAAACACAATCGTCTGAACGAGCAATTTCTCACCAAAGTTCATACAGACGCACTTTTGTCTACACGAACTCACAGAAATTACTCTCAATCAGGCAAGATTCAATCATTCAGAGCATTTCACGCTGAAATCATAACACACCTACAATCTCAGATCACCATTGATCTCACACATTTCTCAGCTTCCCTCCTACAGATCAACCCATCCTATCTTGTGACCGAATTTACTCTGGAACGACCATTGTCTTGGTTTAGGCCGGAGTACTACAGATTGGTCTATCAAACTTAAAGCACCCCCTTCATAGCGGTGCATCTGTGTGAGGTTAAACACTTCGCTCGGTTCAAGGAATTTCCTCCGCACGGTCGTCTTCAATTCCGCAAAAACCAGCAGATCGTTTTTCCCCATCTACAGATAGTTCAAAACAATATTGTCTAAGGTCAACGGTGTTTCCCATATCTGTCTGAAGGCCTCCGCCAAGATGAACCTATAAATCCTAATGGATTGAGATAATGGTCTGAACTAATATCAACACGCTTGGCATATACAAGGGAACCAACGGTCGATAATCTTAATTCTAGATCAACTCACTGGCATATACAAAGGAACCAGCAGTCAATAATTTATTGCACTTTTTTTTTGAAGACTGCATGATTTGATCTTTTGGATTTAAGCGCATGCTTATTGTCAGCAGATTACATGATAGTTCCCATGGATCCTGCATTCCACGCTTGTTTAGGCGACGGAGACAGGGAAAACATACACATATTGCTATTCCCAAATATCTTTTATATATATATATATATAACTTTATTCTGTTTGGTCTCATTGGTCTGGTCTCTTTATTATTTTAGTAACTCAATCACTCTATTTCATCCCGGATTTGGTAACAATTCGATGTGTTGGGCCCCACCAAATCACTTAAAGAAACATATAATTTTTCAAAAATAAAACAAAAAACAGAACGTAGTGTGATGATTCCATTCTTACACCTGAACTCTGTCTTTTTGTGAATAGACTCTGTTATTGGGTTCCTTAACTCCTACAACCAAGATGTTTCCATCCACTTAGACTGGTTAGTGTCATCCTAAATTGGCACAAATTTCTAGGCTCTTAAGTTTTTTTTTTTTTTTTAAAAGAAAATATAATAACAATTACAAAGGAGAAGTTGGTAGCCTAGCCACCAGCTGGGCACCAATACCTTTCTGAATAAAAATAATACCTTTTTATAATAATAATACCTTTTTTTATTATTATTTTTATTATTAATAAACAAAATAAGTCATTACACGGAGTTGGAAGGCAGCCGAGCAACAAGCTGGGCGCCGACCCCTTTTTGGATAGCCACTCCTATTCTATGGAATAAAAATCGTCCAGTATTACAATCTGCATCATTGTTTGCAAGGCAATGCTTGAGGCGTTTAAGAAAAGCCACCGTATCATCACCCAGTTCACCTAGTGTGGTGAAGGCTAAAATACCCAAGCTATATCCATGGGATTCGCAGGCTGCTGAGTATTTGGCGCGCTTGCGGAGCACGGCTTTGGCGATGGCTTGTCCGGGGACAAAATGACTGATATCACTCGTAAACGGGGACACCCCTGTAACGTCCATGCACGTATCTCTCCCATTATCCCAGTCGTAAACTAACAAGTCAGCTGGAAGCAACGACTTGTTACCGACGCTAAGACCAAGTTGTGCCTCTTTTCTTACACCGACACCGCCCCTAAAACATATGTCAATGAATGTGTCTCGGGCATGATCATGTCTGAATTTAATACCCACTTCACTGGCGCAATGTAATGCATGATCGCCATAGATGTCCATGTCCCGTTTGCATATAATGCATTGGCTACCGTCAGGGAAGAGCGGGATGCCGAGTCGATAACTGAGGATACAACGGAACTGTCTAGGGCTAATCGTTTGGTGTAGGCCACTGATCGGAATAGCAAGTAGATAGTCATGAGCGTGCTTAATCCTGTTGCTCTGCCACAGCACCTTATCCCGTGTTGAAAGGTTGAAAGTGTCAGGTATATGCTTCTTCACAGATTCGTAGTATGTTGCTGCCAGAGAATGCATAAAATGCATGGTAGAGGGGGCAGTGTTGTCCAAATTTAGCGAAGAAGAGTGAATATCACATGCCTGATTATATTCCAACATGGCCTGGTGAAAGCAAGGGCTCGATCCAACAGCAGGGACGTTGCATAGGATGGTCTGTTGAACATGTTGCGTCTGGAGTTGAGAGGCCAGGTAACAATACTTAGCCGTATCTGACATGGTATAAATACCAAATCCACCGTCTCGGATTGGCAGAGTTGCCAAACGGAATTGCAGTGGCCCAAAACCAGCACCATCTGCCATGACTAGAAGCCGCAGATATTGATATAGATGGTCATCAAAGATCGCAGCAGCCTGTACTATAGCCAAGGGGGAGGTTGTGCGCATGGTGAAATACAGCTTGGAAACACCCGAACAATTGCGAAGGAGGAGCAATTCGCATTGAGGGTCCTTCAGCTTCTTAACAGCATCAATGAGAAGAATGGTTCTGCTAACACGTTGTGACACCATATCCTGACAGAACTGCATGTCAAGGCTTACAGGGCCGCCTAGCAGCTTCACACCAGAAGTAGGGCGACCAATATTGTGTGGGAACACACCATGTTGGAAGCTTCTTGGGTCCGACGTAGGCCAAAAGAGCTCTGTCTTGTGCACATTAAGATGTAAACCACGGTGAACTCCTTCGGTTTGGATGATACGAAGGGCTTTAGAAACCTCCAAAGTGTCTCCCAGGATTGTGCCATCGTCTAAGTACCAGGCCTGTAGGTCGAGTTGACATTGTGCAGCAACCATCTTAACCACCGGGTGTAGAGTTAAAGCAAACAACAAGGGGCCAAGGGGGTCACCTTGCTGCACCCCCTGCGCCGAAGAAAGAATAGCATCGTTGTAGTATAGCCTGGCCGGTTTGGAGTAGCAAAATTCCACCCAATAAGAGATAGCTGGGCACATGGCTCTAACTTCTTTGATGAGGCAAGTCCTATCAATCAAATTGAAGGCATTGGAGAAGTCAACGAGGAGCATGGAAGTGTCATTCTGATGGCCTTTCAACTCAATCAACCTGTTGACAGAGTGTAGTATACCCTCACCTCCGCACGGCATGCCAACACCGAATTGAAAGTCACCGAGGTAAGCGGCCATATCCTTTCCAACACACGAAGCCGCCAGTTTGGAAACAAGACGTCTCCAAATGGTTCCCACCGCAATGGGGCGGATACCACCACCCGACTTCTGTAGAGGCGTTAGCGGAGCGCTGGCAATATACTCACCAAGGGAAGGCGGGCAACGGCCTGCTAGCCAGAGATTGACAACCTTTGTGATTGAAGGTATCAACTCATCAGCGACAGCAGCAGCATTACCGCTCATGGAATCCAGAAGGTGCTGAGCCCTCAGGCCATCTCTACCACAAGAGGTACCTTTGGGGAAGCTTTTAATGGCTTTAAGTACAGCGCTGGCATCCACAAACAAAGCATCACAGGTAATAGTTTCGCTGGGGATAGAGGGAGGTGCGGCAGTAGGGTGTTTAAGTTGTAGTTCAGCGATAGTATGCTCATCACAGGGGGCAATACCATCTGAAGATAGGACTCTAATTGCTGCTGTATAATGTCCAAAAGAAATCTTCTTTCGACATGCTTCAAGATTAGCAACTGCTTGTGACTTCTTCTTCTTGGGCTTGCTCAACCTACTGCGCTTGGGTTGCTGTAGTAGTTTCTGAATCAGGGTTAGGCAACCCGATGGTTCCCTCCACTCATTCAAAGCTTGGTTGATTGAAGCAATCTGTAACCGTTTCCTACTGCCAGAACGTTCCTCAGAGGATCTCGTGGGTATATAGAGATTGAGAGTGCAAATGGGAAGCAATAACAATTTGATCCAGGTGGATAGGTCTCTAGGACTGAGGATAATTGCATCGAGACAGGATTTAAGTGTTCTTGAGAAAAGTAGTTTGCATGGGGCAGGAATACTCGTAATGGTAGTAAATTGTCGTTGAAAGGCAGTATTAAGCAATTCAATAGAAATGGAAGCTATAGGATTCACCATAGGAGCCTGTTCATGCGTGATAGCAGGAGGAGGTTTAGGTATGTCAGATATAAGAAAATCAACATACCTGCCATTATAAGGCCCTGGGATGGTATCATTGCCATGTTTGCAGGATTTTTTCCATACATGTATAAACATACAATGGGTACACAACCAACAGCGCATCTGCCGTAGAATTTTTTCCCAAGCGATGTAAACATCTCTGTCTTTGCACAAACGATCTCTGCATCTTTGCTTAGCTGCTTCAGAGGAGCAATGACGATCAGTTAAATGTCTTTGGAATGACGTGCGGACATAACCTCTACCATTAACACCATCTCCGCACTCATCAAATTCCCGGAAAGGACAATGGATACGGTCTCCTTTGGCAGGAGAAGTATCAGGTGAATCAGGGGAAAGCGTGGGCGAACCAGGAGATGCATTAGGGTTAGAAGATGATGCACCTGAACATGAACGAGTTCTAGGCATGGCGATAACCGCAAGTAACCGCTGAACCTATCTGGTGATTGTAGAGATCAGTAGGAGTGAATGGTATCATTCGAAAGATCTTAACAAGGAGAATGAGAAGAAAAATATGAGAAGAAGTTCTGAACAAGATTGCCAGAGATATTGCCGGAGAAAAATACAGGCTTTCAGTCGCCCGTAAAATCGCCGGACACTCTCTCTCCTCACACTCGTTATTTTTATTATTATTATTATTATTTATTTAAATTAAAACAAACTAAAAGTTTTTCCCTCACCCCCAAACTTAAACCTCACATTGTCCTCAATGTTTCAAATTAAAGTGCAGTACCAAAAATATAAGTAACAAGAGGAAATAAAGAGGTAAGTCGGAAAGATAGTACCTGGATGAAGCGTAGCAATCCTTCCATGGGAGCAAGAAAGAAAGAAAATAAAACAAAAATAAAAACAATATACAACAATAGCAGGGTCCTCTAGAGGGACCTTAATATCACCATGTGTCGGTTGCCTCCCATTAGAGCTAAGTTTAGTGTCTTCAGCCAGACGTTGGTAGAATTAGCCACCATATAAAATCATATAGCAATAGTCGGAACCTATGTGGGTCATCAAAACTTAATAAAGCTACCGCAAATAAAAGGAATGCCAAGAAAATGAACAAATAACGTACATCCTTATCTAGTTTCCTTTTTAAGACAACTACATCTAGTTGTGGTTCGGGCTCAGGTTCTATGAAGGGGTCTAAATAAAATGTTTTCATTGGCTGAGTTTCCTCATATGCAGGATCCTGGGGATCAGGTTGTATAGTCTAGAAAAACTCAAGTAAAAACTTAGAAGCACATAATAATAATCTGGACAATTGTGGATCCTTAAAGTCAATTTGATTTGACTTACATAGTTGACCATAATGGAAGTGATGGTCATTCTTAAGAAAATGTGTCGACATTTTTAATTTCCTAAAATAATTAGGTTTTATAAAAACTGTATAATGACACATTTCAAATTGAGATACTCCCACATTTGGTAAATAAAATTTTGGTGGGATAACAAAATCAATTATGGTATCATGGACCGGATTAACCACATCAAACAAAGGATGGGTTTCTATCAACTGAGTTTCTTTCTGGACATATTTAGGTTCAGGAAAATGTGCATGAAGATAGTCTCTTAAGATAGTAGAGGCACAAACGTTAAGTCCCAAATTGGGGACCTTTGTAAGAGTTAAAGGAAAACCACGGGGAAAATAATATTCACCCCCAAACTTGGAGTTCTCAATGTCCTTGGACGAACTAGTCAAAATTTCCTTAATTTCTAAATTATCAGATTTAGGAAAATGGTCTTTTATTTCTTCTAGTTTGAAATTAGGTATTTTCTACATTTCTATAATCCTCAGAAGAGACTATTATTTCTGAATCACTAGACTCTAAAACACTAGTCTTAGGATAAACTCTTTCCTCTAAGCCATTATCAGCTTCATAATCACAATGATATACTACACCATCTAAAATAATGGTATCCCTAGTCAAATCCATTTCCTTTTGAATAGGTGAATAATCATCAATATTATTAGGATTTGAACTAGAAACAACATGATCATCGTAAGGCTCAATTGGTGTAACAATTTCCTCGTCATCATGACTACATATATCAAAATCTTCATCAATATTATCCTCATCATCATCACAATATGAATATGGTTGAACCTTATCTAATTGGCAATTAAGTTCATTTAGAGCAATAGTTAAAGCTGCAATTCTTTCCTTCGTATCTAAGTCGTGCCTGAGTGACTCTTCATAAAAAAAATTCCATTAGTGTGTCTCTCCTATTTGAATCTTCAGTCAATTGCTTGAGTGAATTTTCTAAAGAAAGACAAGGATCATAAGAATCATTTTTTTGCAACGGTTTCATTAAATCCTCCAAAGACGGAGAACTTACATTTTTTTTATTATAATATTGCTCGTTCACCCGTTCGTATGATTGGTGGACGTGCGGATAGTAATTAGGATCACCATGGTAAGAACCATAACCTTCAGAAGGTCGGTAGTGGTCCCAAGTACTATCCACACTTCGGTCATAGTACGGATATTGTCCATTTTTATACTCAGTCGAATAATCATAATATTGGTCTTTATAATACCAACTCGACATTTTCTGTGCACGTGCAAATGTAGGGTCGACTAAAATTGGTAGACTCATGTTACCTCAAGCAGAATATACCTACAATCAAAGACTAGTCAACGGTACAGGGCTGAGGCTTGTGGTGTTTCGGATGATAACGCCTAGAGGGTTCACCGTACTAAACCACGAGTTTTCCTAAAAATCGGTGTCTGACGATGCAATTGGTGTGTGCACGTGTTTTTTTTTTCTTTAAATAAATAAATAAAATATTTACAAAAAAAATTAAACAATAAAAAGAATCCTAAATTAACTATGTACAAAAATAAAAATCTATAAAATATTAATATTTACATAAAAGGAAAAACAAAAAGAAAATAAAATTGCTTACCTTTTTGGTGTCCAGTTTTATTCTCCAATAAATGTCAAATTAAACATGCACACAAAAGCTAAAAAAAAAAAAAACCAACGTAAAATCAAAGAAAATAAAATAAATTCTAAATTACCAAAATATTTACAAAAAAATAAAAGAAATCTAAAACCTAACCTAAAGGCAAGTCCGCGTCGGCGGCGCCAAAAACTGATGTAGTTTTAATAGTGTGGTAAGTAGAGATTCGTTGCTCGGACTTTTATAAAGATTTGATTTCGGATTAATAAAGAAAAATACTAAGACAAACTAATTGAAGTTAATTTTGTTTACCAAGGAGATATGATTCTAGGGTTTTGGATTCCACTACTTCCAATATTTGTAAACTCAATAATAGTTTCTTTGACAAAATACTCCTACTTTACTCAAATAATTTTCGAACTCAATCTCATGCTTTAGAAAATATAACGTTAAAAGATCTTTTTTTTATGACTTTTGTCGCTATACTAAAGCCTAATCCTCCTTCGCTTATAAAAGAACGGTAGAAACTACCCAAAACAATTATTACGAAGCATGTAAAGAAGAGAGAATTTTTAGACAAATTAAAACACAATTTTGGAGTATTTTTGTCAAGGAAAACAATTACTAAAATTCACTCATCGAAAATAGCTTCTTCCAATACCCTAAAAAAGAAATTTAGCTACTCATAGAATCAAAATTGAAGAAAATTTCATTAATTATTGTATTCAAAAAGATATAAATAAGCTTACAATGATTCTGCAGTAAACGATATAAGACTTCTGTTATTGATAAACGATACACGTTTCCAGTTGTTGACAAACAATACTATGCTTCTGCTATTGAATTACGATAGTTTTCTGCGACAGTTTTGGGCGTACCTTTGTTCTTCGTGTTCTTGAATATGCAGCAGTAGGTAAACTTTCTGAAAATTCTTGTTCTATGATTCTAAGCCTCCCTATTCTTCTCCAAAGTATATGTCTCCTCCCCTTGAGACTTCTAAGGCTATATATACACCTCAAACCCTTCAAATATCGTTTAATTCCTTCCTTTTCTCCCTTCCTCTTTTCGTACAAGTCACGGATTTATTTCTTCTCCCTGAATCTTCTCTCTGCGTCTTCCTTAGTTGTAAACTTCTTCTAAAGGTAGCAGTAAATCTTGCAGAGTGTATACCCTTCCAATATCAGCACGTGCCTTCCACAAATACAACTAAAAGTCCCGCGAATACTTCACCTTCCCTGTGTATTCGAATCCACGTCAACTTCCCTATTTTCTCGATACCAACTAGTTTACCACTCATGTTTAGTTGTAACAGAATAATTATAATCCATTTGACCGGTTGAATATCAGTGCAACGTCCACATCTTCTCAACAGAACCCGGAGTGTATTTCCGACTCTGTTTTCACTCCGGTGATTATCCAGCCCAATTTTGACAATTCCAGTGCCCATACCAGCCCTGTTGAGTTGATATAAGCCAGCCCAAACGATTTAAGCCATTGAATCTCTCTTGAACAGCTTCAATTATCGAACCCTAAAACTGCCATGAAGAACAATATTTTCCTGCCAAAATCCGTGAGCACTGATTCCCCTTTTGCCGATTATCTAGCCATTTCTGGTCGAAACAAAGACCATTACCAGACGTGTTTATACCTTAGGAACAAACGCATTCAATTCCATCGATTTAATCTCAATAGAACACCATCAAATCTTCAACCCTAATTCTGGTCTTCTTTTCCCGCCAAAATTCAAAATTTAAATGGAGAAGATGACTGCCCCTTAACCAACAGCTGGGGTGCCTTTAGCAATCAGGGGTACATTTAGCAATTCCTGGGGGTGCCAATAGCAATTTATGGGGTACAAAGATGAATTTTGGGCTGCACATAGTGAAAAACTCATGGGTGACTTTATCAACTCCTCCGGGACATTTCTGGGGGTGCCTTTAACACTTTCTTGAGCATCCATCTCTTACCTCTCATATTCACTTCTTTTCTTCAATTTCATCACTAAGGTTTCCCTGCTTTTCAGAAAAAACTTGCATCACTAAAGCCGACATGCCTTTCAAAGATGAAGAAATAAAAGTAAATAATGACAGATAATTCACCTCCAAGAGTAGTTGCAAATGAAATGACACTTTATCCCTTTTAAGCGACGTTTCTTCTTCTTTTGCTCCAAAGTACCTGAAACTCAAAATCAAACAAAAGATACATAATTTACAAGAAAACATAGCAAAGAAAGCATAAACAATAGATAAATATCAAGGTGTTTTAGACACCTATCATCTGCGAGGGGTAGTAGAGTTTTCTATGAGAGGAGCAGTAGATTTCCCCTTGCGACCAGAAGAAGATTTCTCTTTAGTCATCACAACTTTCACAGATTCTCTTTCTTCAATCACCTGCGAGCACATACAAAGATAAGAAAAAGAGGCAACAATATATTGTTAAGATTTATAAAGAAATATTTGTTACTTTATCTGTGAGTAATTGAAGAGCTAAGCGAGTGGCAGGTTTCCTAAACTTCTCGTAGTTGGCTTTCAACCTTCCAATCTGGTAAAATGAGAATAGTCAGCGAGAGCTTAAGGGCATGGAAATATTAATAATAATAACTTATTATGCAAAGAACTAAGAGAACCTACTTCTTTATTTCTCTCAGGCCAGTAGAACACCCACGGCTGGTATTCTGTGAGATTCGCAGGTAAAGCATGGGTACCAGAGATATATGAACCCTCTAAAATTAAAGGTAAGATATACCATTTTGCATCGCTGGAATGGCGAGGTCCTTGATTATTATTTGTATGCCAATCGATATCTAACATAAGAGCTTTATCTTCGGCGATATTATCTTTCTTTTGCAAGCGGACACCCCAGCAGGTGCTATTCCTCTTCATAGGGATTATGTCATAGTTTATGAAGAAATTATATACAGTATACATTGCAGGAATAATTGGAACACCCTTAAATTTAGGATTCTTCGCAGTCTTAGGGTAGCGAGATTCTTTATTAGCACCACGAGTAGCATACTCCACCAGCATACAAATGCAATCCCCACCCAGTTGGTATATGGCTCACAAGAATTTTGGATGAGAAAGCATCTCATAAAACAAAGGAAGTTCAGGATTGTAAAGAGGAATAGGAAGACCAGCTTCAAGTTGACCTAGCGAGACTATAATCTTCTCGCGAGAACTTGGATAATCACAAAATAGTTTAGCGGAAAGTTCAGCTTTAGGGTTTGGATCAGGGAAGGTGGATAAAGAAAAACCTTGATCTTTAAACTTCTTCTGCATTTCCTCAAATGCGATCATATATTTACGACCAGCGGGAGCCATTTTGAATAAAGTAAGTATGGGAATGAAGAAAAGGATATAAGATTGAAGGAAAAGATTCAACAGTAACAGACCCGGAATTTACGGAAGAACGGTGAATTTGTAGAAGATAGAAAAAAGAAATTAAAAAGAGGAAAAGAAAAGAATGAAATAAGTATTTATAGAAGAAGAAATTTATCGAGAAGATGAATGCAATTAATGCGAAGAAAGGACGTGAACGGTCAGATCGCAACGGTTGAAAATGACGTGTCAAAGATTTACTGGAAGAAAGAGTACGAGAAAACAGCTGGTGAAGAATACAGAAACGTGTCAAAGCAGAAGAGTGCAGAAAGATAAACAGTTGCAGCATTATAAAAAATTCAATTCTCATGATCTTTCCTTCTTCGTAGAAAAGACATGAGAAGAGGCAAGATGTAGGACCAGAATATCGCTATGGTATTATTCTTGCGAGATTAACAACACTTCTGCGAGCATCATCGCGAGTTCTTCAACAACACTTTGCGAGTGTCACAGAATAATTTAAAGAAATGACGTAATAGCTGACGAGTAAAGAAACACAAAAGAGCATGATTATCCAGTGATGGTTTATAGCGTTTGCGAGAATGGACATTAAAACTACTGCGATAGTATTGCGAGTCATATCCGAAATTAAAGGACAGCTTAGCTGTCACCCACTATGTAATTACCCTATATAAAGAGACCCAGTAGATTCAGAAAGGGGGGGATGTATTTTTGAGTGTTGAGAAAGTCTTGAAGAGAGAGAAAATTCAAGAGAGCGGTTGTATTCTTGATTTCTTCCATTTCTTGTAAACATTTCTGAGAATCAAATAATAAAGTGTTGTTTTTAATCTTCAAATATGAGTTGATTACTGTAAATTCTTATCAAGGGTGTAGTGTAGGATTTCCTGCTACTACACCAGGCTAGGAGTTAAACGGCCAATAAGGTGTCGTGGTGATTACCATCCGTCACTCTATCACATAGAATGATCGGCCAAGGGAGAGATTGCTTGCGCAGCCTCCAAAGGGTCATTCGAAGATGGCTAGGCATGCACCTGTTTTAAGATGTTTAATCTACAACCTACTCCGTTAAGCTTTAAAACAGCGATGCTTCATCCATGCTAAGTATATTCGATGCATTACATGCATAGAATACACACGATATTTCATAAAATATCGACTTCCCAAATAACTTAGTTATTTAACCTAGCATCATATGCTACCTTCTGTAGGTCCCACGATCCACACAATCGAGACATCAAACATGTCACAAACTGCGAGATACTTACTGGGGTATTGTTCTGGCAATTTAAAGCGTGCAGCGTGCAACGCGCTATCACAAGAACGTGTCAGGAAGGCATGGACGGTTAGCGATGATGGGAGAAGTGCTTTGAGACATAATCGTGCAATCACCCACACGACTCCACTACTCCATCACTCAACTTCCTCCACTTCCTACGCGATGAGGTTTGCGTTATGACTTGTATAAATAGGCCCTTTGCCTATTTTCCAAATAGGGGACAAGCACAGAAAACCAAATGTTGTCATTCGTATCCAGAAAACACCAAAGCTGATTGCTTACATTATTGCAAGCCAGTTCGATATTCTGATATAAGCCATAAATAGCCATTTTTTGGTTTAGGCCAGAGTTGTATAGATTGATCTCTCGAATCAAAAGCACTCCCATACAGTGCATTTGTTTAAGGTCTAAACTCATTTCTCATCCACACACCCCAAAATTACCAAAACCAGCAGAAATAGTTTTTACCCATAAACAAAGTGATAATCCTTGAATACAAGTTGCATAATTGTGAATATTGTTGATAGGTGTAGAATACACCTAATTTACTATCTAAGAGTTTATGCTTTCTTTGCTATTTTTCTAGTAAATTATGTATTTTATGTGTGTTTTTGAGCTATTAGGTACTCTGGAGTCACACAGACGAAAAGAATGAGAAATCACCCAAATTGGACAAAAAGGGCAAAATCGTCATTTCATAGGGCGAGCACTATCTGGAGCCCAGCTATGGTTAAGGGGCTCTCATTTAGGGTACCCATTATCACTCAGCAGTGGATGTTACTATCACTGGATAGCCCTTATCCAAAGTAAGGTTGGCTGTAGCACCCAGTCAGTGGGTGGTTTTAATGATGGGTGTCTGAATCCATCTAACCCATAAACCCACACCCGTGGGGCGTACCCATCCGGACCCGAACCCGGATCCATCCCCAACTATACCCTAACCCTAAGTTGAATAGGCGTTTCTCTCCCAAATCATTTGGGGCTGAAATCAAAAACAGCGGCTGCACTTTCTGTTCCAAGAAATTGAGAAGAAGTAATTCTTGAGAGAGCAACAGAGCGCTGTGAATCCAAGAGGTCGAATGATTTGACGGAGGAATTGATACAGACAGAGTTGGTGGAAGCAATTTAGATGAAGATATGGATCTCAGAGAGAAGAAATCGAAGTTCAAGAGCTGAAGTAGATTGATAAATCGAAGATAGGGTTTCATGATTGTTGGTCTGTCGATGAATCAGAGATGGGTTTGTGACCTAATTGATTAATGGTGAAGTCTCAGTTGCAGAATTATAACAGAGATGATGATGAGGTTGCAGATGCTGCTCAAATAATTCAGGGAGGAAGAAATTGAGATGGGTCTGTTTAATTTGTTGGAGGAATTGAAGTAGATGCAGTTTGGGGTAGAAAATGGTGGTTGCAGTAGCAAGAGTTGGTGATGCCGACTGCAGAACAAAAACTACAATTGCTACTGATGTTCAGGGGAAGATGGGTGCAGCTGTTAAAGCGGTAATACAAGAATGAACGCCTGAATAGATGTATGTTAGGTTTCTGTTTAATTTGTTACAGGGAATGAAGAGAAGAATCAGCCTGAAATTGGCTTGCGGAATGCCCTGTAAACAGCCAGAACTCGGCTGATTCTCCCCTCTGACGAGTCAAATCGGTGCCGGCGACGACCGTTCCAGACTGATCCAGAACGAGTTCAGTGAGCCGATCTGACCCAATTCAGACCACTCAGAAGCTGAGTCCCCCCTCTTTGACCTAGTCAACTAACAGTTGACTAACGGTTTGACTTTTGACCGTTAGTCCTAACGGTGGACTGACGGAATATTCTTTGACCGGTGTAGAATTTTTCAGGTAGCCGGCGGCAACAAATTCCATCCAACTTCCGGCCAAAAACACAATTTTCCGGTGAGCAAAAATACAGAATTTTGTATGGACTTCTCTCATGTGTGTGAAGACTTAGAATTGGGAATTGGATGAAAACTTGGAAGTTTTGGAGAATTGGACTAGAAAGTGGAATATGGCTCAAATTGGGAAAGTGGTGTTCTTATGGAATGTGGATTCTTTTCCTACAAAGATATAGAGAGTATTGAAGCCTATAAATAGAGGAGTTCTCTACAACTTTTTAACACACATCTACTTTGGAGAAGGAGTTAAAAGTGCACATGGATTGGAGGAAGGAGCAACCATCATCTTTTCAATAAGTTTTTCTTTCTTCCTTTATTATTATTATTGTGTGAACTCCAAATTATGAGTAGCTAATTTTCTTATTGATTGAGGATGAATTCCTAGTTCTTAATATATGGTTTGAGTTTTGTTTCAATTCTACTTTGAAGTTTTTCATATGATTATCGATTGTTTTTACTAATATTAGTGTCTATGTTTGATTGATAGGTCGTTTGGGTGGCCAACTAAATTGATTTGTTAATTAATCTAAAGATAGTGAAAGTTAGGGGATAAGTAATCGTTTCTTGACTATTTACATAAGTAGAAAATACAAGACCTTGCGGAGGGATTCCGTGGAGCAATTGTGTGTAAAAACAACGTTAGCAAGTGGACCTTGATCTAAGAGTTTAACTACTAATATCAACCTAATAAATTCATGAATCTTAATGCGTTTAACTAAATTACATCTTGGGTGATCTACTACTAAGTGGTTTGGTGAATAGAATCCGGTAGGCGAGAACTTCCGTATCCGGTGATACAAGGGATTTTGGGGTTAGCACTGATCTAGCTGCTATACCTACGGTTGGTGATAATCTATGACTAATAACAAGTGGAAAAGAACATAACTTTAATCATTGTTTTGCAGCGAAGAAGGATTCCTTGATCTATTCTCTCTCATTGATTTCAACTTACACTTTTAATTACTTTGTTTATTTCTTTTGCTTTATGAATTTTACAACCAATACCCCCCTTTTGTGACAATTTTACAACTAATAATCTCTTGCTCCTCGTGGGATCGACCTTGACTACCCTATATTACTCTTTAATTAGGTAGTAAAGTATTAACTAATTTGTTGTGGTTACGACACACATACAAATTTTGGCGCCGTTGCCGGGGAGCAACGGGCAATTTTAGTTGTTTTTATTTTTCTTTTTGCATTATTCTTGCTTTGTTAGATTTTATACCGTATCTAACTTAGTTTTGTGAACCTTGCTGTAAGTACTATATCTTTGGTGAATGCTTCAAGGGGGAAGACCGAGTCCAATTAGAATACGTCTTCGATCCGACACTCAACTAAGGGACTTTATTCGAGCGGTTAACACTCCGCTTCCTCGTTCTACATCAAGTGAATTCGCAGATTCGAACATAGAAGAAGAAGCAATGGGTGATCGTACACTCAAGGACCTAGCTTCTCACAAGATCGATACACAACAATGGTGTATCCAAACTAACTCAACTTTCGAGATCAAGCCGGGGTTGTTTAGAGAATTACCAAAGTTCCATGGCATGGTGAATGAAGACCCAAACAAACATCTTATGGACTTCAACACCATAGTCACGGCCATGCTTCCACCGAATACTAATGCGGATGGAGCAATGTTGAAAGCTTTTCCGTTCTCTTTTGCGGGGAATGCTAAGGAATGGTTATACTATTTACCTTCCGGAAGTATCACAACATGGAATGGGATGAAGAAACTTTTCCTCGCGAGATATTTTCCCGCATCAAAGGCTACTCAAATTCGCAAAGAAATTTGTGGGATAAAGCAACATGTGGGAGAGTCATTATATGAATGTTGGGATCGATACAAGAGATTGGTGGCAAGTTGTCCACACCATCAATTTAGTGACGCCATGATAATCCAATACTTCTATGAAGGTCTCCAAACAAGTGATAGATATCTTCTTGCCGCCTCCGGTGGTGGTGCACTAGTGAACAAGACGGTGGCCGAAGCTACCGAGTTGATTGAAAGTATGGCGGCAAACTCACAACAATTCTATGCAAGAGGTGATTCAATGGTTAAGTTGGTGCATGAGGTTAGTGACTCGTCTTCACAATCCGATCAACGGTTAAACAACATAGAGAGGGCAGTGCAACGGTTGGCTGCGGTAATTATTCCGGATGATGAAACCGAACAAGTAAATGCTTTATATCCAAATCCAAGGCCAAGGTACGATCCATACTCAAATACTTACAATCCCGGTTAGAAGGATCATCCCAACTTTAGCTATGCAAACAAGCAAGCGGCGGCTCCTAATCCATATGCGCAACAAGGTGGATTCCAACAATCACGTTTCCAACCTCAACAACAACAATTCCAACCACAACAAGTCAAGGAGCAAGATTCTTCGAATAATGACAAGTTGAATGTGATAATGCAAAGCATTCAAGGTCTCACTTCTATGTTACAACAAACCCAACAAAAGACCGATTCGGCAATCAAGGATTTACAAACTCAAATGGGACAATTGGCAACCGATATGAACTTAATGAAAGCTCAAGCATCCACAAAGCTACCTTCACAACCAATTGTGAATCCAAGAGAGAATGTTAATGCGGTTACTTTAAGAAGTGGAAGACAAGTGGAGAGTCCAACTCGTCATGATGAAGCTAGTGAAGAGGTAGTCAAAGAGAAGGAGGATGCCGAACCAAGGGAGAAATCAATACCAACCGCCCAATCCAAGGAACCGGTTCCTACTTTTACTACTCCACCTCCTTTTCCTAGTCGTTTTGCTAAGTCCAAGAAGGAAGCTCAAGACAAGGCACTCATGGATATCTTCAAGAAGATAGAAATCAACATCCCCTTCATCGAGGCCATCAAGACAATGCCAAGGTATGCTAAGTTCATGAAGTAATTATGCACAAAGAAGGATAGGTTGCTTGATAATGAAACTACTAAAGTTGGCGAGAGTGCGTCGGCTATGCTTTTGAAGAAGATGCCTACAAAGTGCACGGATCCCGGTGGTTTCACGGTGCCAATTACTATTGGTAAGAAAAGGTTTGAACATGCTTTACTTGATTTGGGAGCTTCCATTAGTGTGATGTCGGCCGATAAATATGACTCCTTGAATCTTGGACCGTTGAAAGAGACAAGGGTTATTATCCAACTAGAAAACAAGTCTAACATCTATCCAAAGGGACTTGTAGAAGACGTTCTAGTGCAAGTGAATGAGCTAATTTTTCCGGTGGATTTCTTTGTGGTGGATATGGACAATAATGAGAATCGTTCATCTACTTCTCTACTTCTTGGGAGGCCATTTATGAAGACCGCAAAGACGAAGATTGATGTGGACAAGGGTACACTCACTATGGAATTCGACAAGGAAGTAATACACTTCAACATATTTGAAGCCATGCGCTACCAAAGTGATGTGCATTCCGCTTACTCCATTGATGTGGTTGGTTCATTAGCGCAACAAATGGTAGAATTGAATCGAGAGGACGAACTTGATGTGGTATTGCAAAAGAGCATTGAATTGGACGGCCACGGCTTGCCTAACTTGGATGTTGAAATTTCCACGGAATTGGTGGAGACGTGTGGTGCCTTGATGGCATTACAAGAAGCTAAGGGTAATGTTTCTTATATCTCTTTACCCGTGAATGATGAATTACTTGTACCATCTATTGTGAAGGCACCTAAACTAGAGTTGAAGCCACTTCCGGACCATTTGAAATATGCGTTCTTGGGAGATGGAGATGAGCTTCCGGTGATTATTTCAAAGAACCTCACACCGGTACAAGAAGACCGTTTGCTTAGAGTCTTGAAAGAGCACAAAACGGCTATTGGTTGGACAATTGCGGATATCAAGGGCATTAGTCCATCCATATGCATGCATAGGATTCTAATGGAAGAGAACGTGAAGCCGGTACGTGATGCTCAACGTAGGCTTAATCCTCCCATGATGGAGGTTGTGAAGAAAGAGATACTCAAATTGCTAAGTGCGGGGGTGATCTACCCAATTTCCGATAGCAAGTGGGTTAGTCCGGTACAAGTGGTGCCAAAGAAGTCCGGTGTTACGGTTGTTCGAAATCAAGACGATGAACTTGTTCCTACAAGAGTTCAAACCGGTTGGAGAGTGTGCATTGATTATAGAAAGCTTAATTCCGCAACCCGAAAGGATCACTTTCCTTTACCTTTCATTGATCAAATGTTGGAGCGGTTAGTGGGGCATTCTTATTATTGTTTCTTGGATGGTTATTCGGGATACAATCAACTTGTTATTGCACCGGAGGACCAAGAGAAGACCACTTTTACTTGTCTGTTTGGAACATTTGCGTATAGAAGGATGCCGTTTGGTCTTTGCAATGCACCGGATACTTTCCAAAGATGCATGGTAAACATATTCTCGGATTACGTGGAGCGCATTATTGAGGTATTTATGGACGACTTTAGTTTTTATGGCAATTCTTTTGATATTTGTTTAGATAACCTTGAACTAGTTCTTAAACGATGCATAGACACTAACCTTGTTCTTAATTGGGAGAAATGTCATTTTATGGTAAACCATGGCATAGTACTTGGTCACATTGTGTCCTCTCAAGGGATCGAAGTGGACAAGTCAAAGATATATTTAATAAGAAACTTACAATATCCCACTTCGGTGAGGGAAGTTCGTTCATTTCTTGGTCATGCAGGTTTCTATAGGCGGTTTATCAAGGATTTCTCCAAAATCTCCATGCCGATGTGCAAGTTACTACAAAAGGAGGTACCTTTTGACTTCAACAAGGATTGCAAGGATGCTTTTGACAAATTGAAAGCAATGTTGACAAGTGCGCCGATTATCAAGTCACCGGATTGGAATCTTCCATTTGAACTAATGTGTGGTGCTAGTGATTATGCGGTTGGAGCCGTTTTGGGTCAAAGAGTGGACAAGTTGTCCCATGTTATCTATTATGCATATAGGACCCTTAATGATGCACAAATCAACTATTCTACCACGGAAAAAGAGTTATTGGATATAGTGTTTGCATTGGAAAAATTTCGATCATACTTGGTGGGTACAAAGGTTATTGTGTATTCCGATCATGCGGCACTTAGATACTTAATAAAGAAGAAAGAAGCTAAGCCAAGACTAATCCGGTGGATCCTATTACTACAAGAGTTCGACATAGAAATTCAAGATAAGAAAGGTGTGGAGAATACCGTTGCGGATCATCTTTGTAGACTTGTTATGTCTCAAGAAGAACTTCCATTACAAGACCGCTTTCCGGACGAACAACTTTTCTCCTTGGAAGAATCAACACCTTGGTATGCGGATATAGTGAATTATTTGGTGACAAGGAAGGTACCTAGCACAATGTCTAACTTCCAAAAGATGAAGCTTAAGAAGATAGCAAAGCAATATGTGTGGGATGAACCATACTTATGAAAATATGGCGTTGATCAAATCATACGAAGGTGCGTACCTAACTCCGAATTTCAATCTATTCTCTCCTTTTGTCATACTTTTGCTTGTGGTGGCCATTTTGGTTCTAAACGTACCGCTCTCAAGGTTCTTGAAAGTGGATTTTATTGGCCCACCTTGTTTGAAGATTCATATGTTTTTTGTAAATTGTGTGATAGATGTCAAAGAACGGGCAATCTAGGTGCTCGAAATCAAATGCCACTCACACCAATTCTCGCCGTAGAGATTTTTGATGTGTGGGGTATCGATTTTATGGGCCCTTTTGTCAATTCGAATGGAAATTATTATATTCTTCTTGTCGTAGATTATGTTTCTAAATGGGTGGAGGCTAGAGCCACCAAAACTAATGATTCTCAAGTTGTTTGTGATTTTGTAAGAGAAAACATATTTACTAGGCACGGCACACCAAGAGTGGTGATAAGCGATGGAGGATCACATTTCAAGAAGTCTTTTCACGCTCTCCTCAAGAAGTACAACATAACACACAAGATTGGTACGCCTTACCATCCACAAACTAGTGGACAAGCAGAAATTTCAAACCGTGAAATCAAGTCCATCCTTGAGAAAACGGTGAAATGACAAGGAAAGATTGGAGCTTTAAGCTCAATGATGCACTTTGGGCGTATAGAACGGCGTACAAAACACCGATTGGTATGTCTCTATATAGGTTGGTTTATGGCAAAGCTTGTCATCTTCCGGTTGAACTTGAACATAAGGCTTATTGGGCGATAAAGAAATTCAACATGGAGTATGATGAAGCGGGGAAACAAAGAAAGTTACAACTAAATGAGCTAGAGGAGATACGTAATGATTCTTTCGAGAGTGCCCGGATTTACAAGGAAATGACTAAGCTTTCTCACGACAAGATGATTTCTCGGAAAAGTTTTGTTGTGGGGCAAAAAGTCCTTTTATTTCATTCTCGCCTTAAACTATTTCCTGGAAAATTAAGGTCCCGTTGGATTGGACCATATGTTGTTACTAATGTTTTTCCTTATGGTGCAGTTGAAATTACTAGTCTTAGAGACAACTCGGTTTCCAAAGTCAACGGCCATAGATTGAAGCCATACTATGAGAACATCGCCTATGTGAATGTGGATGAACTTCCATTTGAAGATTTTCTCCCTCTAGAGGAGTAATGTGAAGCAAGATCTATGTCGGGCCATCGACTTTAAAACAAGCGCTAAGTGGGAGGCAACCCACCGGTTTTGTATCTCTTATCCTTTTGTTTTTATTTGATTTTTGTTTTGTTTGTTTATTTTTCTTGTTCCATATCATATTAGGATTTCCCACCTTGACTTTGCTAGGAGGATTCAATTACATTGAGGACAATGTAAGGTTTAAGTGTGGGGGAGTGGCTAAGCATATATTTTTGTATATAAAAAAAAAAAAGAATTTTTTTTGCATAAAACTTTCAACTTTTAGATATTTTAGAGTCACTAGCATGCTTCTAGGTATGATTACATAGAGAATTCTGACCGACATAATTGAACTTGGAAGTGTTAGGGAACTACGTTCGATTTCTTGCTTGTTAGAGTGTTAAATAATGGATTTAATCATGCCGGTGATGCAAATTTGGTGCAGGGAGAAGTGCGTTATTAGAGTTGTTGATCAATCATTAGTGGAGACTACCCATTTTCATATCATGAGAGGCACCAACCAGAAATTCTTCCATGACTAAAGAGCTTCTTTTGAGTGTGTGTCACCGTACGTTAATTCCGGGTAGAATGGTGAGCTACCCAATTTCACACCAATTTCAGCACTATTTTGATCTCTTGAGTGCTAATCTTTGTCAATCATGAGGGTGAAGTCTATAGATGAAAGCTTCCTTCTTGTAGTTCGATTTGCAGTTAACACCATTCACTCAACAACGGGTCCATAGAAACACCACATCAACAACAAGGGAGCGACATCAAAATCTACAAGGAAAGTTGAAAAGGTTCAAGGTTTGCAAGCAACAATGAAACAAGAGAAGAGCAAATTTCATATTCAAGTAAAGCAACATACAATGAGCAGATTTTACATACATGTTGAAGACTTAAAATGCAATGAGGTAATTCTATATCCAAGTATTAAGACTTATTTACAAAAGCGAAGAAAAGGAAAATGTGAGAATTATTGAAATTTATGATTTCGAGACGATACAAGTTGTGAAGAATCAAGCGGTAAAGTACTTTTCCACGGCCATGGTTGTTTTATTTTTCACTTTGTTTTGTGTTTTGTTTCTCTTGTCTATGAAAAAAAATAAAAAAAATATATATATATATATGAGACAAGAGAAATATCTAATATTGTTTTGAATAAGCCGTGGGGAAGGAAAATCTATAAGGAAGTTTCAAGCGACAAGGAGTTAAGGAAAAAGGTTACAAATTGTCAAGGATCTATGAAATTCAAGTGTTTATCATCAATAGTTGAAGCCGAAGACCAAGAAGATGAAGACAAGGAGCGGAAGACGTTTCTATTGGATGCTGTGAGAGTGGTGTTATCATAATTGGCAATCGGATGTGAAGGTAAGTAAGTAATCTCATCTTCGATATAAGTGGTTGATTTCCTTTCTTAGAGATCGTTAGAAAAATGGTTTTTCAAAATGTTAAAAGATGTGGGTTTTTCAAAATTTCGGAAGTTATCCTTCCCACCATTCAACGTGTTGCAGGAATTCTCTCTTCATTCCTACCTGCACACATGTGAGACCCATAAAAAAGCCGTCCTTTAGAGTGCAATTATCATAAAATCCTTTTTGGTGAGGCAGAAGTCGAGGTGAAATGCTTATTGATCGTTTCTCAAACACGTGTTCTCTCATTATGGTGTGGTTATTTCTCACTCAACATTTAAGAATGAGAATATGTTCTTTAGTATTTATAACTTCATATTACTAGCATGCAGAAACTCTATGTCCTCATAGATTTTAGGATGCTTGGGATGCTGGAACGCTTTGAAAGTTGTAAGTTTTAGTTTTGATTTGCTCGAGGACTAGCAAAGTCTAAGTGTGGGGGAATTTGATAGGTGTAGAATACACCTAATTTACTATCTAAGAGTTTATGCTTTCTTTGCTATTTTTCTAGTAAATTATGTATTTTATGTGTGTTTTTGAGCTATTAGGTACTCTGGAGTCACACAGACGAAAAGAAGGAGAAATCACCCAAATTGGACAAAAAGGGCAAAATCGTCATTTCATAGGGCGAGCACTATCTGGAGCCCAGCTATGGTTAAGGGGCTCTCATTTAGGGTACCCCTTATCACTCAGCAGTGGATGTTACTATCACTAGATAGCCCTTATCCAAAGGAAGGTTGGCTGTAGCACCCAGTCAGTGGGTGGTTTTAATGATGGGTGTCTGAATCCATCTAACCCATAAACCCACACCCGTGGGGCGTACCCATCCGGACACGAACCCGGATCCATCCCCAACTATACCCTAACCCTAAGTTGAATAGGCGTTTCTCTCCCAAATCATTTGGGGCTGAAATCAAAAATAGCGGCTGCACTTTCTGTTCCAAGAAATTGAGAAGAAGTAATTCTTGAGAGAGCAACAGAGCGCTGTGAATCCAAGAGGTCGAATGATTTGACGGAGGAATTGATACAGACATAGTTGGTGGAAGCAATTCAGATGAAGATATGGAGCTCAGAGAGAAGAAATCGAAGTTCAAGAGCTGAAGTAGATCGATAAATCGAAGATAGGGTTTCGTGATTGTTGGTCTGTCGATGAATCAGAGATGGGTTTGTGACCTAATTGATTAATGGTGAAGTCTCAGTTGCAGAATCATAACAGAGATGATGATGAGGTTGCAGATGCTGCTCAAATAATTCAGGGAGGAAGAAATTGAGATGGGTCTGTTTAATTTGTTGGAGGAATTGAAGCAGATGCAGTTTGGGGTAGAAAATGGTGGTTGCAGTAGCAAGAGTTGGTGATGCCGACTGCAGAACAAAAACTACAATTGCTACTGATGTTCAGGGGAAGATGGGTGCAGCTGTTAAAGCTGTAATACAAGAATGAACGCCTGAATAGATGTATGTTAGGTTTCTGTTTAATTTGTTACAGGGAATGAAGAGAAGAATCAGCCTGAAATTGGCTTGCGGAATGCCCTGTAAACAGCCAGAACTCGGCTGATTCTCCCATCCGACGAGTCAAATCGGTGCCAGCGACGACCGTTCCAGACCTATCCAGAACGAGTTCAATGAGCCGATCTGACCCAATTCAGACCACTCAGAAGCGGACTAAGAAGCTGACTCTCCCCTCTTTGACCTAGTCAACTAACAGTTGACTAACGGTTTGACTTTTGACCGTTAGTCCTAACGGTGGACTGACGGAATATTCTTTGACCGGTGTAGAATTTTTCAGGTGGCCGGCGGCAACAAATTCCGGCCAACTTCCGGCCAAAAACACAATTTTTCGGTGAGCAAAAATACAGAATTTTGTATGGACTTCTCTCATGTGTGTGAAGACTTAGAATTGGGAATTGGATGAAAACTTGGAAGTTTTGGAGAATTGGACTAGAAAGTGGAATATGGCTCAAATTGGGAAAGTGGTGTTCTTATGGAATGTGGATTCTTTTCCTACAAAGATATAGAGAGTATTGAAGCCTATAAATAGAGGAGTTCTCTACAACTTTTTAACACACATCTACTTTGGAGAAGGAGTTAAAAGTGCACATGGATTGGAGGAAGGAGCAACCATCATCTTTTCAATAAGTTTTTCTTTCTTCCTTTATTATTATTATTGTGTGAACTCCAAATTATGAGTAGCTAATTTTCTTATTGATTGAGGATGAATTCCTAGTTCTTAATATATGGTTTGAGTTTTGTTTCAATTCTACTTTGAAGTTTTTCATATGATTATCGATTGTTTTTACTAATATTAGTGTCTATGTTTGATTGATAGGTCGTTTGGGTGGCCAACTAAATTGATTTGTTAATTAATCTAAAGCTAGTGAAAGTTAGGGGATAAGTAATCGTTTCTTGACTATTTACATAAGTAGAAAACACAAGACCTTGCGGAAGGATTCCGTGGAGCAATTGTGTGTAAAAACAACGTTAGCAAGTGGACCTTGATCTAAGAGTTTAACTACTAATATCAACCTAATAAATTCATGAATCTTAATGTGTTTAACTAAATTACATCTTGGGTGATCTACTACTAGGTGGTTTGGTGAATAGAATCCGGTATGCGAGAACTTCCGTATCCGGTGATACAAGGGATTTTGGGGTTAGCACTGATCTAGATGCTATACCTACGGTTGGTGATAATATATGACTAATAACAAGTGGAAAAGAACATAACTTTAATCATTGTTTTGCAGCGAAGAAGGATTCCTTGATCTATTCTCTCTCATTGATTTCAACTTACACTTTTAATTACTTTGTTTATTTCTTTTGCTTTATGAATTTTACAACCAATACCCCCCTTTTGTGACAATTTTACAACTAATAATCTCTTGCTCCTCGTGGGATCGACCTTGACTACCCTATATTACTCTTTAATTAGGTAGTAAAATATTAACTAATTTGTTGTGGTTACGACACGTATACAATTGCTTGTAGTGATACATCCTAGTGATCACAAGTGAATCATGACCTTTGTTAAATTGTTTGCGTAATATATTTAAATTGCATTAATTGGCCTGATTTCATAAAACTTAATGCATCTAGGGAATTAAACTTGATTAGTGCTTTTACATGTTAGGTTGTTCTTTTATATAGAAATCATAGTCGCATCTTTTAATGTGTTTGTTGATGACAAGAGGAAATTAGTAGGATATTTTTGCGATCAAGGTATTCTAGGGCCATTGATTAGAGATTAAATAGGGTTATTTGGTTTTTGGCACTCAGGTTTTGACCAAAACCTGAGTTTGGTCTAACATTTGTCCAGCCTTTGTGTTTGGTCTAAAAACCAGACGTTGACTCGTGTTGACTAGTTATATGATGATGTATCTAACCATTTGACTTAATTTAGTTTATGTGCATCCCTAAATAATTATTGTATTCACAAAACGACCCTAAAAATGATAGTTCTTTTTTTCCATCCCCCGTGTAAAAATACATCAGAAGATTCAGAACCCATCTCTGTTTTATTGTCGAGAAACCATGAAGAAGCTCAAGCTGCTGCCATTGATCTTTAGGGTATTTGAAAGAAGATGAAATGGTATTTGAAAGTTATTGTGCAATCTCCTATTACATACAGTACATAATCTTCCCATTCTTCTTGACATTATCACGATTCAAAAACCCTTCAATTCATAACCCAAAATCAAGCCGTAACATAAATCTCAACAAACTTCTCAAAATAACCATGATAATCAACAAATCTAATAGCCCATAAATCAGCAACAACAAGCATCATCCTCGAATGCAGAAAACCCTAATTCTAATTTGGGCAGGACGGAAAGGATAAATGGAATCCCTAATTGCTAATAAAAAAAATGGAATCGCTAATTTGATATCAAACTTCAATCTAACCCACTTCTCGATCAATTACACATCCATCTCATTAACCCATTCTGATTATGCTGACCCTAACTTCTAATTTCTTCATAGAAACCGGAAATAACAAATTCATCATCTCTTCTTCCATTAGGTGATTGATAGAAATTCAACAAATTTCTTCACCGATTCTCCAATCTCTTTTCTTGTTCTCGACAAGCATAAAAACTTATCAATTCATTTGTGTTCTTCCTTGATGGAATAGTCTCACACCTGCGCCTCCATTTCTCACCTTTCTGAAATTTAGGTGTGATGGATGTAACGAGAGAGGAATTCCCGATCTAGTTTTAGGGTTAATCACATGGAGACGCTGAAGGCACCCATTAATATGGATAGGAGCTACCATTTTGGGGATCATTTTGTGAATACGTATTGTTTAAGGGTGCATAAAAAATAAACCAAGTCAAACAGTTAAATATAACGAGTCAACGCGGGTCAACGTTGGTCTTTAGACCAAATGCAAAGGCTGGACAAATGTTAGACCAAACCCAGGTTTTGGTCAAAATGCGAGTACCAAAAACCAAATAACCCGATTAAATATCAATTCTAGTTATTAAGAAAAGAACATGTTAGTGAATGAAAATGAAATTCTTAACCAATGCTTTCATATCTTTGAATTTATTTATTTACTTTTATTTATTTGCTTTTATTTTAGTTTACTTTATACAAATCGGGAAACCCCCCAATTGCTATTATAGGAAACCAAAACATATTAACAACCTAAGTCCTCTCTGTGGGAACGATCCTTTCTTGCCCTTGCTTCATTATATATTTTGAATAGTAAGAAAGTGTAATTAATTTTTGACGCCTACGATAGCGATCAAATTTTGGCGCCCTTGTCGGGGAGGCAGTGGTTGTCACTTGTTTTTGGTTTCTTATTTTTTTTTGTTTTTTGTTTTTAGTTTTGTTTTTGTTTTATTTTTTGGTTTTTTAACTTTTTTTTGAGAATCTTATTTCAGGTACCAATTTCTATGTACGGAGCATATTGGAGCAATCAATATGGCTTTCAACCTCAACAACATGACAACTATCACCCTTATGGGGAATACAATCAAAACCAATCCTTTGGTTATGGTCAATACTCCACGCACCCTTTTAGTTGTTCTCATACATATCAACCTTTTTATGGTGGGTATGCAAGTGAGAACCCACAAAGAGGGGATGATACTTGTGCTCATATTAATATTTCTTCGAGTTTGGTAGATGAGATGCAATAATTTATGGTCAGCATGGAGTCAGTTTGTAGACAACCAAGCGTGGAACCAATTTCATCGACCAAATCTTCTCATAGTATGTTTGGACCAATTTCTGATCGTAGTTATGATCATTCACCCATCCAAAGGGAAGATAATTGGCCTAGCAATACTGAAGTAAGTAATTCTACTTTTTCCTTGTCGAACGAGCTTTACCAACAAATGGAACGCTATTTTCAAAATTTGGATGGATCACTCCAAGAGCTTCAAAAAGGTGTTTCCAATTTAAGACAAGGGATTGAAGAATACAAAGAGGACATGTAAAATTCTGCGAAAGACCAATCTTTGGGAAGTGGTAGCCAATCTTATGTTAACTATGATAGTTACGATGACTATGAAAATACATCGCTTGAACCAATTTATGGTGACATCTCTGAGGAGTGTACAATGGAGTCTTTTTGCGATCAAGGTGAAGTTGAAAAGGAATATGATGACACTAGTGTAGCTTACTCAAGCATTTATCGTTATAACGATCAAGAACCTATTCAAAAGGTAGAGCTTGAGGATGATGCAATGAGTGTTCTAAAAAAGTTCCTTATGGTGAGACTTGAATCTGCAGTGGAGTATGTGCCTTATAATGAAGAGGAGTATGTTGAGAATGTGACTGTTATGACCAATATTGTGGAAGACCCAATTGAGCTTGCATAAGATTGTAATGATGATATTGATGCTGAGATTTTAGTTAAGGCAGAAACGGACGAAGAATGCTTGCAAGGTTTGATAGAGGACCATGATATACAAGAGGTGAATAATTCACTTGAGTTTTTCAAGGTTGAAGAGGATTCTGTGATACAATAGATTGTGATAGGTTTGTCTAACCCTTTGCATATTGTTTCTTCTCCTTTACCTCTTATTGGTTTGAATGTATGTGCTTCGAGAATATTGTTGAATGACTTTATTTCACGATATCCTCCATTAGAGATACTTGATTCTCATACTATGCAGGTTTTGGAAAAAAAAAAACGTGGAAGTACCCGACTTCTATATTCTTTATACACTTCCAAGTGTGGGGGAAGATTTTATCGGTTAATAGCTTCGTTTCTGTTTTATATTACTAATATTTGTGCGAAGCTAGTGTTTGAAAAATAGGTGATATGGGTGGATCCCCAACTTTTCCGACTATTGGTGTATGGGGAATTCGTCTTACAAGTCGGGCTGACAACTTTAAACCAAGCGCTAAATGGGAGGAAACCCACTGGTTTTGTGTATCTATCTCTATCTTTTTATTTATTTTTAAGTCTTTTATCTTTATTTTATTATTTTGGATATTTGCATATCAAAACTCCAACTTTTAGAGATTATTGAACAATTTAGAATAAACACTAGCCTTTCTAAGTAGATAGAATTTTTTCTTGACGATGAGGTATATATTGGCTGAGTTGGGATTAGATGCCAACTAAATAGCTTGTTTAGTGTTTATCCTCTATATTTCAGAAATAGCTATGAGTTAGAGTATCAGTTTTTATTATGCATTTTATTTTCTTATTGTGTATATATATCATGTTATGAATTTCCCATCTTGAACTTTACTTTGATTAACTTAAGTTTACATTGAGGACAATGTAAAGTTTAAGTGTGGGGGAGTGTTCTCATATAAAGTTTTTAGCCTTTTTAGTTTTCCCTTGTGTTCAAAAAAAAATAAAAAAAAATTGCTTTATAAACTCTGAAACCTAGAAACATGTGCCTTTAGGATGACACTATCAATCTAAATGGATGGAACCATCTTGGCTGCTGGAGTTGAGGAACCCATTAACTAAAAGACATAATTATTCAAGTGTTAGAAATAATATGATAGTTGTTACCATATCTCGGAATGTCACCATATCACCTTCTGTTTTTATTTTTGCAAACTTTTTGTTTCTCTTAAGTGATTTGGTGGGTCACTAACATCGAATTGTTATTACTGCTAGGATGAAATAGAGTGATTGAGTTACCAAAAAAAAAGACCAGACCAATTATACCAATCGGTATATATATATATAATGACACTTGGATAGCAATATGTTTGTGTTCTCCCTGTCTCCGTCGCCTAAACAAGCGTGGAACATAGGATCCATGGGAAGTATCATGTATTCTGCTAAAAAGAAGCATGCACTTGGATGAAAGATCTAATCACGTTGTCAAGTAAAAAAAAACAGAGAGAGAGAAAAAAAGAGAGAAAAAAAATAGAAGAAAAAAATTGCTATTATTGTTCAATAAAATCGACTTCTAGTTCCCTTGTATATGTCAGTTGAGTTAATCTAGAATTAAGATTGTAGACCACTGGTTCCCTTGTATATGTCAGCTGTGTTGATATTAGAATTCAGACCAGTATCTCAATCCAATAGGTTTTATAGGTTCATCTTGGCGGTGACCTTCAGGCAGATATGGGAAACACCATTCACTTAGTCAACATTCGAAAACATCTATCTCTATATCCATTTTCTTAATCTATTCATGTGTGATTGTGGTTAATCAGATTCCGAGTATTGTGGTTTGTTTAACTTTTTGAGTAGAGCTTAATTTATATATATATTAATTTGGATTCGCATCAAGGTATCTCCTCCAATAGCCATTTTGGATTCGTTCATAGACTTCTCATAGGTAGTTGGAGTTGTAAATATAGGTTTTGTAGGTAGACCTCTTGTAAACCTTCACTAGACTGTAACTCGTCCACTTAGGGGTTTAAAGGCTTGTTATTCATGCTTAGAGTAACTGTTATCTCGACGAGACGGATTTGTTATATTAATTTTATTTTGTTTGCTCGAGGACTAGCAAAGATTAAGTGTGGGGGATTTTGATAGGAGATTAAAATACATCATTTGAATATCAATTTTGTATGCTTTTCTTAGTTATTTTCTCTTGTATTTTCGGGTATTACGCTTCTTTTATATTTTATAGGTACTTTGGAGTCATGCGATGTGAAAGAAGGAAAATACGATCTTATTTCATTGCTCGGAGACATTAGGCATTGGCAGAGTTGAAACGTTGAAGTATCGTGGCTTCGTAGACTTAAAAAACAACAAATTAGTGAAGCACCAGACAATCAGTACTCTGGACAACCATGTTCTATTAAAAAACCAATTGCTAAAGATAGTCTTTAATCGCTTTTTGCCGCTTTTTTAGTTTAGTAACCTTTTGTAACTCTATAGCAGTAGTAGCGTCTTAGTTGTACTTTCGTTTGTATCTTGGGTTTAATCTAGTAACTTTGTAATAGCTCTATTAGTTTTAGAACTAAATCCTCAAGAGTAGAAGATTGGATACTACTTCAAATCACATTCAACGCTAAAATCTTAGATTGAAGATATGGATAACGCTGGAGAACAAGGACGTAGACAAACTATCATCTCGGATCATTTGCATCGAAACCCTTCACCAATTTTCAAGTTCCTATGGACTCATACATGTCCATCAAAAATACAGCTTTTCTTGTGGAAAGCATTCGTCGAAGGCTTGCGAACCATCGACAACCTCATTCATCCCCGATGCTACTCTAATATCGAGATTGATTCTCACTTCTTGCTACTCTATCATGTTACTATAATTTCTGTATTTGAATCTTCGGGTACTGAGAACCCTCTTGTAATGGACTATTAGTTGATTAATAAATATCATGCTTCAAAAAAAAAAAAAAAGGAAACCAAAACATATTGACAACCTAAGTCCTCTCTGTGGGAATGATCCTTTCTTTCCCTTGCTTCATTATATATTTTGAGCAGTAAGAAAGTGTAATTTATTTTTGACGCCTACGACAGCGATCACAATATTTTAATTAATATTTTATTTTGTCACGTTACCAATAATTCATCGAATGAGCAATGCTTGCTCAGTTGTTCGAATATTGATTCAACTATCAATATTCAGTAATTTATTGAATGAGCAATGCTTGCTCAGTTGTTCGAATATTGGTTCAACTATCAATATTCAGTAATTCATCGTACGATCAATATTTTCTCACAGCAATATTTTCTCAAACTATTAACATCATCCATTTGAGAACTATACGTCATAGCAGACATGTTAAATCCATGAATCCTAGAGCATTCAGAAATCATGCTCGACTAAAAAATTCTATGACTCATCTTCTAATCAAGTCAATGACTGAATAATCAAACACACGTCTTCTTTGCAGACTCCACGTTCATGAGACATCAATCACATCACATGGGGGGATATTCATTAAGGTTTTGGTATGGTGGCCTATGGGATATCGTGGTTTCATCCACGATGATAAATGTGAGTAAGATGTGCAAGAAGTTGAGGGAGTTAGTAAAGTAGTGGGTGGAACAATTAACCAAGTCTCCGCACGACCTGGAACTGGTTAAACCACTATATCCCACTTTCTCACTCTTTCACTCGAGCAACCGACACACTAACTGGAGATCAATGTGTTTACTATTCTAGAAATATAAATAAGTCTCGAAATCCATGATTGAAAAACAAGACAAATTTCGTCTAACAGAAGAATTCTAATTGAGCAATCACTCTCAAGAATTCCATTAATCGACCAAAACTTATTCGAACTCAACAGTTCAACATAAAGCTTGAAGAAACCTTAAACACATTCACAATCATCATTGATCTCGCACACTTCTCAACTTCCCTCCTACAGATCAACCATCTTCCATCTTTGTAACCAAATTGACTCTGGAACGACCATTTACTTGGTTTAGGACGGAGACTTACAGATTGATCTGTCGAACTCAAAGCACTCCTGTGCAGTATATATGTTTGAGGTTAAGCAGTTTTCTCAGTTGAGGAGCCTCTGTCCTCATGGTTGTCTCTCCACTTCCTGAAAAACCAGCAAATCATTTTCCCCCATCAACATTGGGGTATTGTGACATTGGCATTTATGTGCTTCTTGATTCCTCTTATTGTGGTGATATATTTTCCGTATTTCCTCAAACATTCTTGACCAAATTTGTGTTTTATCTATCACGAACACGTGAAGGGGGGAACTATTCCGCGTTACTCAACTTATTCGAACTCAACAGTTCACAGAAAACTTGCAGAAACCTTAAATACATTCACAATCATCATTGATCTCGCACACTTCTCAGCTTCCCTCCTACAAATCAACCTTCTTCCCTCTTTGTGACCAAATTGACTCTAGAACATCCTGAAAATACGGGGGTCTAACAACTATACCCAATAATTCATTTGAAAATCTGAGAGGACTTACTCCAATACACTTTCTAAAGAATCAACTAGACAATCAAACTCAATCTAGAGTAAAGTATATCAAAGAGTTTTAATATCTATATTTCACAATATAATCAGCAAATCATACAGATAGAAATCCGCGAGCTTTATTATAATGTGAAATAACTTGAACGGTACCAAAGACCAATGTTCAAGTGTCAATCAATGTAAATCAACAACCAAAGGTTGGATATTCTAATTAATTGATCTTAACGCACAACCTGTAATATTTTAATTATATAACAAAATTTAATGCGGAAAAGAAAAAACACAGACACCTGAATTTTGTTAACGAGGAAACCACAAATGCAGAAAAACCTCGGGACCTAGTCCAGATTGAACACCACATTATATTAAGCCGCTACAGACACTAGCCTACTACCAATTAACTTCGTACTTGACTGTAGTTGAACCATAATCAATCTCACACTGATTCAAGGTACAGTTGTGATACTTACATCTCTGATCCCAGAAGGATACTACGCACTTGATTCCCTTAGCTGATCTCATCCACAACTAAGAGTCACTACGACCCAAAGTCGAAGACTTTATAAAAAAAAATATTTGTCTCACACAGAAAAGTCTATATGATTGAATAAATCTGTCTCCCACAAAAATACCCAAGATTTTTTGTTCCGTCTTTTGATAAATCAAGGTGAACAAGAACCAATTCATAAATCAGACTTATATTCCCGAAGAACAGCCTCGTATTATCAATCACCTCACAATAATCTTAATCGACTAGCGAAACAAAATATTGTGGAATCACAAACGATGAGACGAAGATGTTTGTGACTACTTTCTATCTTGCGTATCGGAGAAATTAATCTCGAGCTAATTTTACAGTTGTATTGAATACAAAAGAAATAGTAAGATCAGATCACGCAACTACAGAGAAAATAGTTGGGTCTGGCTTCATAATCCCAATGAAGTCTTCAAGTCGATAACCTACAGGGTCTCAAGAAGAAACCTAAGGTTAAGGGAGAATCGACTCTAGTTATGCAACTAGTAACACACAAGAGGTGTGGGGATTAGGTTTCCCAGTTGCTAGAGTTCTCCTTTATATAAATTTTTCAAATCAGGGTTTGCAATCCAAGTTACATTGGTAACAAAACATTTAATATTCACCATTAGATGAAAAAACTGATTCAACCAAGCTAATATCTTTCAACCGTTAAATCGAACTTAGCTTGTTACACACAAATGAAATGTACCCTCATTCAGGTTTATGTAACCATACCTAAACATGTACACCATGTGGGTTCACAAATAGTTAACCGAGGTTCACCACATGATTACTCTCATATCAACCTTATTCATCTGAACCATAACTAGTTCAAATGACTCAAATGAAACTAGTTAAAGAGTTGTTCAATGGCTATATTCTCTTAGAATTATACAAGAACACAATTGAAGAAAAATGGGTTTGATTCACTCAAATCAATACATGAACATTATAGCCACAGTTTGCAAAGATTACGTTCCTTAATAATGTATGTTTAAGTTCATGTACACAACCGATTTTAGAAAGTAACCCACTTAAGTATGCATACTTAAGTAACCGGATTTGAGTTTGGTTTTCAAACTCAGCAGAAATTCACGAATGTGAACTTTCCGCCAGTATGCGTACGGGAATGCATACTTTAGGTAACTGAAAGAGTTTGGTTTGGTTTTCAAACTCAGTAGAAATTCACAGACGTGAACTTCCGCCAGTATGCGTACGGGTACGCATACTTACCCGGTCTCCTTCAACCATTTTGTATACACACAAATATGCATACTTTTGGTTCCCGGTTTTGGACTTATACACTAATGTGCAAACACACTATGCTTATATCCAAAGATGGTTACAAGATTCTAATGTGAAACATTCTTAGAGGATGACAATAGCCGTTTTCACACACTATTAGCATCAAAGCAATTTTCAAGATATTAAATCATTATCGAAACATTCCAAGCCTATATCAAATGATTATGTCACACAAACCATGTAAGATGCTATTCGGAAATTTTCTCCTGATATAAGATGAACTAGGTCGGAGCGAAATCTTACCAATACATATTTCGAGAAACATGTAAGCGAGATATACTCAGCTCGAAATCTCAAATGTGTATATAGAAAACTATATTGTAACACGACTTATGTCTCAATATAGGAGATAGAGGAGAAATGGACTTTATAAGTGATAGATGAGTTTAAAGTCTCCACATACCTTTTGTTGATGAAGTTCCACAAGCTCCCCTTAGTATTTATTCGTCTTCAAATGATGAACTCCGTAAAAACTAAGCTCAACTACACAATCTATGTCCTAGTCCGAGACATTTATAAATAGGCTAGAAATCAAGACTTATAGTTTTGATCACTAACATTGACAAACATGCTTGAGATAGAAACGCATGCGAGTTCGACCGAGCAGTTCTCTAACAATCTCCCCCTTTGTCAATTTTAGTAAAAAAACTATCAATACATATGGATTACAAAATAAATAAAAATTGTAGCTTCTCATCCAAATGCTTGATCTCCTTGGCATCTTCAATATGACTCGAAATCTTCGTCACTTCCAAGTACTCCATGATCCTAAAGGTTGTAAGTTCAGCATCATAGTTTTTGAAGATCCGTAGCGATAACAATGAGAAAAAATGCTCTCAATCATTGTTATACAATGTCATAGTTTTATTGCAGAGCATCAAAGTTCAATTGTATCACTCCCCCTTAGTCAATACTTCATCTCAACATGAAAACCACTCCCCCTTACATAATTATTTGTAAACCATATGTGTTTTTAGTATCACACTACACATTAATTCCTCCCTTTTTTGTCAATATAAATTGGTAAAGGTACGAAAACTAGTGGGATCCTCATGAAATTTTCATAGAGATACTTCATGACTAAAAAAGAATACCATATCAACTTATTTAGATGCCATCATAAAGCCAAAGCTAAATGCATTCATCAAGGAGTTTATAAAGATACAAGAT
This sequence comes from Papaver bracteatum, assembly GCA_023529315.1. Lineage (NCBI taxonomy): Eukaryota > Viridiplantae > Streptophyta > Magnoliopsida > Ranunculales > Papaveraceae > Papaver > Papaver bracteatum. The sequence goes on along the minus strand of JAJJWX010004646.1, from coordinate 61,477 downwards.
AACCCCTATAATATTCCACAACCACATGACGAGGTGTCGAATCTCGCAAAATAATATTTCTCTACTTTTTACACTAGCAAGTAGTATAATGTAAGCAGGATCGTCCCAAGGGAGGAATGAAGTCTAAGTTGTTATGCAAATACTCTTACCAAAGATAATTGTGTTGTAGAAAATCTGAAAATTGTAAAATGTATTCAAATATGAGATGGAAGTGATTAAAGGTTCATTCTAGACCACGAAATTCAAACCAAATTGATATATAGCCAAGTTCGTTGCATTATCATGTTACTAACAACCCTAGAATAATTAGTACGCTCAACTATTCCGTTATTATCTCCTAGCTCACCGGATACGGAAGCGCTCGACTACCGGTTCCTACTTGCCAAGTTTCCTAGAGGTACGCTTACTAGGTGTGACTTAAACAAATGCTCTAAGATCTGTGAGATAAGGTTGCTCCTAGTGATGAACTCAAAAGCATGAATCACCTACTAGTGTTGATTTCTACATATGGACACTTAACAAAGTCCCATCATCAGTACCCACATATTGCTACTTGTGTTTATCTTCTCTAGACAATTACGGGTCGAAGAAAATCTAAACTAGCAAATAGATTAAGAATTAATGATTCAATTTCGAACTTAAACCCTTAACAAATAATCCATAGACAATATTAGAATAGTAAAAAATCAATCAATAACATAGACAAATGCTAGAGAACAAGTTATTTCATATCAATTGAAGATTCATATTTCGGGCTTCGAAATCGCCCTTAATCAAATAGAGTTTTAGCTACTCATGATATTGGAGTTCATAATCAAATATAATAAATGAAATAATGAAGATGAAAATAAAAGAATAGCAAACCCTAGTTCCAGCTCTCTGCAAAACTCCCAGTAGAATAGAAAATACGTCATTATCAAAGTTGTAGAAAACTTTCCCTTTTGTAGCCTTTTTCTCCAAACTAGGTCATAACTCAAAAGTCCAAGTCCAGTATATCCACCAAGCCCATAGAATTCATGTGTGAGAGTAGCCCATTAGAAATCTCTGCCAAAAACTAGTCGCCGGAAAACTGGTGTCACGCCGGAAATTGGCCGGAATGTAGCCGTCGGCGCCGGTCGTCGGAGCTCAGCTGATTGGACTGAGTGCTAAATGAGTAAGTCGTCTGTCTTGACTGAATGAGCTGAGATGTCTTGGCATAAGCCAAACTTGTGATGCATAATCCACAGCATCTCTGTCAGCCATGTTGGCTGTACTTCAGTTCAACTCCAGCCATGATGGCTAGATACTACCTCCATCGTCTGCTGCAATTCCTGTTGCCAGAACTCACTGCAATGCAGCTCAGCTGCACGGCTCCCTTTCTTTGTATCGACTGCCAACTATTCACGTGCAACTCCTATTTGCTCCTTGCACTGCTTCTGCAATTCAGTAGCACCAGCATAACAATCCCTCGAACCACCTATCAACTGCAACATACCTCCAGCTGCACCAAACTTCACCTGCAACATCTGCTTGTTTCTTAATCATCCAACTCACAGTGCCCGCCAGTTCACTTTCATACCTCGCACCTGCACTTTCAATCTCGCTGCTTGTCAGCCCTTCACTCAACATCTCGCGACTGCACCTCAGTAACGTCGACCACAACCTGCAATGACAACACTACTACCACCTGCAATCTAAACACCTATATTCTACAGCTTCCAGTAGCACCAGCCTAACCCAGCTACTTTCTTTCATGCTCGAGTATCTATAAAAACCCATGGCAAACACTCTGCAAATCACCATGTACACTCCTGATTGTGGCAGCAACAGATTGCAACTGCAATATATCTCAATAACTCGCCAAATCACTTCCATGCTCGAGACAAAACTTCCATTGAGACGCACAATCGCCATCATCTGAAGCACTTAGCAGCACCACAGCTCACCTGAACTTGTAGCTACCTCATCAATTTCAACCCAGCATAGTTCCAACATACCACCACTGCCAATCCTTCTCAGTGCCACTGTATGACCAATTCCTGCTCAATAGCAGCAGCAATTCTTCATAGCTTCAGCCATTCAGTTCACTCCCAGCAACACAGCACCACCATCCTCCCTGATTCATTCATTGCCAACACCAGACAGCAACCACCAGAACTCAGCATCGAGCAACACTTCCTTGGCAGAAACCCGAACTCCAGCTCTCGTCTCTCTTCTCAGTTCATTACAGACTCAATGTTCAACTCGTCGTGCATCAACAGACACACAGCAAACTCCAGATCCATCTTCACTGCCTGATTCCTAACTCCTTGTAGCTGCACAAACACCTATCACCATTTGTTTAGCTGCTGCAGTTTATAACCTAGACCTAGGTATTCATCTATACAGCATCACCATCTGTTTTGTGTTCTTGCTGGCGACTCATTAACAAATCCCCATCAATCCATCTTCTGTGTTCAACGACAAATCCAATAATAGCTTAACCCCATGAAAATCCATCTATCTATACAGCTCAGAATTTCAGTTCTTCAGAAACCCAGTTTTCTTCCCCAAACCACATCTGAAGTTGTTATTAGACGAATCCCATGTCTTCAATTCTTTCCAAGCCTCTCGACTCATCTGATTTTAACCCTTAAGATCACTCCATACCAATTCGCTGACAACAACGACTGCAAATTTGTTTCTTAATTTCAACATTATGGCTGCACAGTGCCACCTCCTTTACTATTCTCAATTTTAGGTAGAAAAGACAATGATGAGAAGAATTCTCTTCTCTGAATTTCAGGGTATTGTAAGAGGGGCAGAGGATATAGCCACTCAGATAGAATAGATAAGGGGGTACCCGGAATGACTCTAGACACCCATGAATAGGATAAGGGCCAACCAAATGGCAGCCCCTATGTTGATCTGGCTAGACTCCCCTGTCATTCGCCTGCGCCTTAAGCTCCACTTGAACGCTTTGTTTCGCCTTTCGAGTTCCTCCACCAACAGCAACCGTCTCTTACTTCTGAAACTCACTTCATCTCTTCAATTTCTATTCATCACTAAAACAGTCATGCTTTTCAGACAAAAATCGCATCACTAAAGCCGACATGCTTTTCAGATAGAGATTAAGAGATAAAAGCAATTAGTGAGAAATAATCCGCTTCTAACCGCAGTTGCACTTGAGATGACGCTTTTGCCCTGTTTCTTCTTCTTTTGATCTGAATGACTCCAAAGTACCTTAAAACTCAAAAGCAAACATAAGATACATATTTTACAAGAAAACTTAGCGAAGAAAGCATAAACAATAGATAAATATATAGGTGTTTTAGACACCTATCAAATTCCCCCACACTTAGACTTTGCTAGTCCTCAAGCAAATCGAACAAAATAATTCTAAAAGATACATACAACTCCGTCTCGTCGAGGCTACGGTTACTCTAAGCGTGAATAACAGGCCTTTGAACCCCTAGGTGTCCCTAGTGGACGAGTTTTAGTCTCGTGAAGGTTTACAAGAGGTCTGCCTACAAAACCTATTTTTCAAACTCCGTCTATTTGTGACAAATCAATGAACGAATCCAAAATGACTACAGGAGGAGGTACCTTGTGCAAATTCAGTTCATATTTAAGTGCATAAAGTTTTTCTTAGAAAGTCGAACAAACCACAATACTCGGAATCTGACTAACCACAATCACAATGAAAAGATAAAGAAGATGAATAGAGAGGTAGATGTGGCGAATATTCACAAGTGATCGATGTATCCCATATCTGTCTGAAGGTCACCGCCAGGATGAACCTATCCTAATGGATTGAGCTACTGGTCAAATCTAGTGTTAACACACTGGCAAATACAAGGGAACCAGCGATCAACAAACTTATTTCTACATCAACTCACTAGCATATACAAGGGAACCAGGAGTGACTTTATTCAACACAATAATAATAATTTATTTATTTTTTATTTTATTTTTTCACTTTTTTTTCACTTTTTTTTTTTTTTAGACGGCATGATTAGATCTTTTGGATCCAAGCGCATGCTTCTTGTCAGCAAGTACGTGATAGTTGCCTTGGATCCTGCATTCCACGCTTGTTTAGGCGACGGAGACAGGGACTACGTTTCACACATACTGCTATTCCCAAGTGTCATTTTTATTCCGTTTGGTCTAATTGGTCGGTCTCTTTTTTTTTTTTTTTTTTTTTTTTTTTTTTTTTTTCTTTTTTCTTAGCAACTCAATCACTCTATTTCATCCTCGCAGTAATAACAACTCGATTTTTAGTGACCCACCAAAGCACTTAGAGAACAATAGATAAAAATGTGGATAAATACAAAAAGAATGTGATATGGTGATATTCCGAGATATGGTAACAACTAACATATAATTTATAATTTCTGAGCCATGTTCGTCTTTGTTAATTAATGGGTTCCTCAACTCCTGCAATCACAATAGTTCCATCCACTAATAATGTCATCCTAAAGGCACAAATTTCTAGATTTCGGAGTTCAAAAAGTACAAATTTTTCTTTGTTTTTCTATTTTCCTGATTTTTTTTTTTTTTTTTTTTTTTTAAGGCATAAAACAAACTATACAAACATATAAATGCTCCCCCACACTTAAACTTTACATTGTCCTCAATGTAAATTTAGTCATTCAAAGTAAAGTTCAAGGTGGGAAATCACAAATGATATGCAAAAACAAAGAAAAATAAAAGATAAAATGCTGAAAAATAAAAAGATAAAGGATAAAGATACAAAACCGGTGGGTTGCCTCCCACTTAGCGCTTGGTTTAACGTCGTCAGCCCGACGTTCAGCTCCAATTACTCTTAGCCAGCGTCAGTTTCCTCCACAGCAAAACATGAGTGAACATCACTAGGGTATCTCATCACCTCAAAGATGTTGAAGCGAACGACTTCTCCATCAAATTCCATTGTCAAGGTACCTTCAAATACATCTATCTTTGTTCTAGCGGTTCTCATAAATGGTCTACCCAACAGCAAAGGTGTAGACGAGGATGAGTTTTCATCACTCATATCGAGAACATAGAAGTCGACAGGAAATATAAGCTCATTGACCTGCACCAAGACATTTTCAACAACCCCTTTCGGGTAGACATTAGATCTATCAGCAAGTTGAATAACTATGCTGGTACTTTTGAGAGGACCAAGATTTAAAGATTCATAAATTGAAGCAGGCATGACACTAATAGATGCTCCTAAATCTAGCAAAGCTTTTGTAAACCTTGTTTTACCAATTGTGCAAGGTATAGTAAAACTGCCGGGGTCTTTTAATTTAGGTGGGAGTTTCTTTTGAAGATATGCCGAAGCACTCTCCCCCACACTCATTACCTCATTACCGGTCAGTTTGTGCTTGTTAGTGCACAATTCCTTCAAGAACTTTGCCCAGCGCGGAACCCGCCTTATCGCCTCAATGAGTGGAATGTTCACTTCGATTTTCTTGAAGATTTCCCAAATCTCTTTGTCCAACGTCTCCTTATTTGATTTTGCAAACCTGCTAGGAAAAGGTGGAGGAGTAACATAAGTAGAAACAAGAGGTTTAGAGTTAGAATGTGTCACCGAATCATCCTCTTTAGGGACTGTTTCGTCCACTTCTTTCTCTAAATCACGTTCATTGGCCTCTGGTGATGTTACCGATTTCTCTACTTGCTTTCCACTTCGTAGTTCAATAGCCATGACAGTCTCTTTATGATTCACTGCTTGTGAAGGAAGTTTTCCAGCTGCTTGTGCTTCCAATTTGCTCACGGTAGTAGCTAGTTGACCCATTTGTGTTTGTATGTCCTTTATAGCCATCTCCGTCTTTTGCTTATCTTGCACCATTGTGTTGAGAATGAGATTCAACTTGTCATCTATACTCATGCCTTGAGATTCTTGTTGCGGCTTTTGCACGAATTGGTATCCACCTTGTTGATTGAAAGGTGTGGAAACTGCAGCTTGCTTGTTGGCGTAGCTGAAATTGGGATGATCTCGCCAACCTGGATTGTATGTGCTAGAGTACGGATCATACCTCGGCCTTGGCTGATTTTGATACATGACATTTGCTTGCTCAACATCTTCGGTATATGATGATGATGATGGTATGACAGCCGCAGCGATTTGATGCATCATCCTCTCCATGTTGCCCATCCTTTGTTCCAAGTTTGAAGAATTGCCAACTTCATTCACCCTCCTTACCGCTGACTCATCTCTAGTGAAGAATTGTTGTGTATTTGCAGCCATGTTCTCTAACAAGCTTGTAGCTTCCGCAATGGTCTTGTTGGTAAGTGCACCACCACTTGCGGCATCGATCAAATGTCTCTCATTGGAAAGCAACCCCTCATAGAAGTATTGAATCACAAGTTGATCGCTGATTTGGTGGTGTGGACAGCTAGCTAAAAGCTTCTTGTAGCGCTCCCAATACTCATAGAGAGTCTCTCCCGACATTTGCCTAACACCACAAATCTCCTTGCGAATCACAGCTGCTTTTGATGCTGGAAAATACTTCTCAAGGAACAATTTCTTCATCCCGTTCCATGTGGTTATGCTTCCAGCGGGTAAGCAAAAGAACCACTCTCCTGCAGAATCTAAAAGTGAGAAAGGAAAAGCTGTCATTATCAAAGTTGTAGAAAACTTTCCCTTTTGTAGCCTTTTTCTCCAAACTAGGTCATAACTCAAAAGTCCAAGTCCAGTATATCCACCAAGCCCATAGAATTCATGTGTGAGAGTAGCCCATTAGAAATCTCTGCCAAAAACTAGTCGCCGGAAAACTGGTGTCACGCCGGAAATTGGCCGAAATGTAGCCGTCAGCGCCGGTCGTCGAGCTCACTGATTGGACTGAGTGCTAAATGAGTAAGTCGTCTGTCTTGACTGAATGAGTGAGATGTCTTGGCATAAGCCAAACTTGTGATGCATAATCCACAAGATCTCTCTGTCAGCCATGTTGGCTGTACTTCAGTTCAACTCCAGCCATGATGGCTAGATACTACCTCCATCGTCTGCTGCAATTCCTGTTGCCAGAACTCACTGCAATGCAGTTCAGCTGCACGGCTCCCTTTCTTTGTATCGACTGCCAACTATTCACGTGCAACTCCTATTTGCTCCTTGCACTTCTTCTGCAATTCAAGATAGCACCAGATAACAATCCCTCGAACCACCTATCAACTCGCAACATACCTCCAACTGCACCTAACTTCACCTGCAACATCTGCTTGTTTCTTAATCATCCAACTCACGAGTGCCGCCAGTTCACTTTCATACCTCGCACCTGCACTTTCAATCTCGGCCGCTTGTCGGCCCTTCACTCAACATCTCGCGATCGCACCTCGAACGTCGACCACACCTCCTGCAATGACAACACTACTACCACCTGCAATCTAAACACCTATATTCTACAGACTTCCAGTAGCACCAGCCTAACCCAGCTACTTTCTTTCATGCTCGAGTATCTATAAAAACCCATGGCAAACACTCTGCAAATCACCATGTACACTCCTGATTGTGGCAGCAACAGATTGCAACTGCAATATATCTCAATAACTCGCCAAATCACTTCCATGCTCGAGACAAAACTGCCATTGAGACGCACAATCGCCATCATCTGAAGCACTTAGCAGCACCACAGCTCACCTGACCTTGTAGCTACCTCATCAATTTCAACCCAGCATAGTTCCAACATACCACCACTGCCAATCCTTCTCAGTGCCATCAGTATGACCAATTCTGCTCAATAGCAAGCAATTCTTCATAGCTTCAGCCATTCAGTTCACTCCCAAAGCAACACAAAGACCACCATCCTCCCCGATTCATTCATTGCCAACACCAGACAAAGCAACCACCAGAACTCAAAGATCGAGCAACACTTCCTTGGCAGAAACCCGAACTCCAGCTCTCGTCTCTCTTCTCAGTTCATTACAGACTCAATGTTCAACTCGTCGTGCATCAACAGACACACAACAAACTCCAGATCCATCTTCACTGCCTGATTCCTAACTCCTTGTAGCTGCACAAACACCCATCACCATTTGTTTAGCTGCTGCAGTTTATAACCTAGACCTAGGTATTCATCTATACAGCATCACCATCTGTTTTGTGTTCTTGCTGGCGACTCATTAACAAATCCCCATCAATCCATCTTCTGTGTTCAACGACAAATCCAATAATAGCTTAACCCCATGAAAATCCATCTATCTATACAGCTCAGAATTTCAGTTCTTCAGAAACCCAGTTTTCTTCCCCAAACCACATCTGAAGTTGTTATTAGACGAATCCCATGTCTTCAATTCTTTCCAAGCCTCTCGACTCATCTGATTTTAACCCTTAAGATCACTCCATACCAATTCGCTGACAACAACGACTGCAAATTTGTTTCTTAATTTCAACATTATGGCTGCACAGTGCCACCTCCTTTACTATTCTCAATTTTAGGTAGAAAAGACAATGATGAGAAGAATTCTCTTCTCTGAATTTCAGGGTATTGTAAGAGGGGCAGAGGATATAGCCACTCAGATAGAATAGATAAGGGGGTACCCGGAATGACTCTAGACACCCATGAATAGGATAAGGGCCAACCAAATGGCAGCCCCTATGTTGATCTGGCTAGACTCCCCTGTCATTCGCCTGCGCCTTAAGCTCCACTTGAACGCTTTGTTTCGCCTTTCGAGTTCCTCCACCAACAGCAACCGTCTCTTACTTCTGAAACTCACTTCATCTCTTCAATTTCTATTCATCACTAAAACAGTCATGCTTTTCAGACAAAAATCGCATCACTAAAGCCGACATGCTTTTCAGATAGAGATTAAGAGATAAAAGCAATTAGTGAGAAATAATCCGCTTCTAACCGCAGTTGCACTTGAGATGACGCTTTTGCCCTGTTTCTTCTTCTTTTGATCTGAATGACTCCAAAGTACCTTAAAACTCAAAAGCAAACATAAGATACATATTTTACAAGAAAACTTAGCGAAGAAAGCATAAACAATAGATAAATATATAGGTGTTTTAGACACCTATCACCACACTCCCTACAAAGATTTGGAAATTCAGCACAAGTTCAAAATAACTCTCCCCCATTATATGTCATTCCCGAAAGAACAAAAAAAACGACCTTGCTTTTACAAGAAAATAAGGATTTCTTTGGAAATAACCAAATCTCATGAAAAAATGAATCTGTATCCAAAATATTCAATTGATTTATCCACGAGAAAACCCATGATTAATTCAATCGGAATACACAACCAAATTAACCACAAGAAAGTGATCAATTCAATTGGTCATGCTCGTCATAAGAGAACTTACAGAGCAACAACTAAATTAACCATAAGAGAATGATCAATTCAGTTGGTTATTCTCAAACATAAAAAACCTTACGGAGCAACACAGTATATGCACAAAAATATGGATCGGAGACGACCAATACTGCAGAATATACAAGGATTCATTCTATTTTCCATCACTATTTGTACAATGACATACAATAGGCTTAATCCTTGTAAACAAAAGTTTTATCCTTTCTTCCATCAAATAATGACATAAAGGCTTAACTTTTGTAATGTCAAAAGTTAATTCTATCTTTTATCAATACATTCATACCAACATAATAGAGATAACTTTTGAACAAGTATGGGACAGTCACAGGTTCACGGACGTAAACAACATATCCCATAACATTTTCCAATATATAAAATCATAAATATTAAAATTGCAAAAATCATCTTCCAAATAACTTAGAGTTTAAATAAATAAATCTAAAAACTTTGAAGATGAAACATTGGACATAGCTATGTGTACTCACAATAATGGCTATTCCAAACCCTATTTATTCTTTTAAAAACACAAGAAATAAATTCTCAAAAGAAGATTTACTAGACATAATAAAAAAACAACTGTAAAAACAAAGAGTAATCATAAGCTATAATCAGAGTTCCGGTACGGAAGCTTCACCGGTTCCAAGACCTTCAAACTTTTGACTAACTGTATCAACTGCATCTTCGGATAAGATATCCTCATTGAGAAGATCCTTAACTTGTGACTTAATGAGAACAAGATCAGAATCAACCTTTTTCAACTCAGTTCATAACAAGTTAAGATCTCTTACAGAGTTCTCGAGCTTCAATTGAGTCTTCCCAAGATCAGTGAGAAAACCATTAACTACTTCGGCAAAGACCATCTCAACATTTTCTTGATCTTGATGAGAAAACACATAATAGCATGAGGCACAGGATTCGAATTCGTCAGACTTAACAAGGGTTCTTTTCTTCTTCAACACAAACTCCAGATAAACTGAATCATCAATTGAATCGTCTGGTAAATCCCAAGAACTTGGAGTAGACCCCATCTTTAAAAGAGCACAACAGGAGTATGCGTACTCTCATAAGGGGTTTGGTATATATAGGTTTCACAAAAACCAGAAATCAGGGTTTCCACTTTGGTTCATGCCTATATGAAGAGACCTACATGCACATAAACAGACTTACCCTTATACCACAAGGTTACGAAGAATATTTTAGCAAATATTTGCTCGGTGAGTAAATAAAAACTCAGCTCTAAATTAGATTTGTTCTCACAAGAGAAAAATTTAGAGCATAGCAATTTGATCCCCCCCCCCTTTTTTTAAGAATCAAAATAAAACAAAAAAATACTTATGCAACATAAAATGTTTATAAGTGATAACCCAGCTAAGGGCGATAAGAAGATAGCTGAAGAAAATCAGAAAAACATTTTGCCATCAAGTATACCTGAAAATATCTCACTATGTCAGGATTTTTTATTGAGAGTGAGGTTTCAACCTTGTGATTAGTTAGCACAAGTATGAGCCTTGAGCTCATTAAATGAACGTTGTTTTCGGTTAACCCTCTTTCTCCTGATCTTTGGAGGAAAACCATTATGATGTGAAAAGTTATCATAAAATTTACTATCGTCAAAATGTGACACATAATGTTGATTCTTACCTGGAGAATTTTGGCCAGAGGGAATATACAGCATGTTGATAATTTCTTTATATCCTTCAATTATCCTTTTTAAGTTATCTTCCATATATACCTCCATTTATGCTTCCTTCTTCTGGTACATTTTTCTTCTGGTACCTTTTTCACATCATGAACAACATAATCTCCCTTTTTAATTGAAAAATATCCATAAGTTCTTCTTCGATGAAATAGTTTAGGAAGACTGTTTCGCATTTGAACGTTTGAGGAACTCATTGAACTGACTTTGCTGGTAGGGTACACGGGGTGAGTACTAAAACCAATTGGTTTAGACATACGAATGTCAATTACACCTTTGAAGATTAAATATAAGGTGTTTTGAAAATGAATAATAAAATTTTCATTCCACCTAGAATTCCTCTTTTGTTCACCAATCCCTATTGAATTACAAAATGGACACACTTTCTGATCACCAGAGTGATTAGTCAGAACAGTCTTAACACCATTGTTGGGAGAATTCTTCCTTCCGTGAAATGTGGACATTCCTTGATTAGAGGAAGACACATGCATATCTTTTTCGACAGGAAGGGATTTCGGTTTTGCTTCTAAAACCGATTCCTTTACAGTTACATCAGAAGTAATTGGTATGGTGGACTCTTTTGAACACTCTTTAACGTAGAGTTTACTTAAGAGATGTTCAATTTTTAAAGCATCCTTTTCGAGATTTTACTCTTGAAGGATCTTCAAACGAGAGTCACGTTCGCTTACCATACCAACTAGTACATTGATTTTTTGTTTCAAACGATCGACATTATCATCCTGGATTCTAACAAGTTTTAGTATCACTGTACTATCTTTGGTTGTATTCCTTTCAACTTCAGAGTTAGACTCATTGGTATGGTAGTCACGAAGACACTTGTCGATGTATGTTTGTTTCCTTTGAACACAAGGTTCTTCCATATTCGAGATTGGCAAATATTTCTCATTATTATACTTTAAGGAAACAAAACTTTTATTTCTGGTGATGCGTTTATCAGAGACAATATCGTCCATCCTCAAATCGCTACAAACATAGACATATAAGGTCTTTAATGTGTTTTCCTACTCTGATACCAATTGAAAATGCGGGGGACTAACAACCACACACAACAATTTGTTTGGAAATCTGAGAGGACTTACTCCAATGCACTTTCTAAAGAATCAACTAGATAGTCAGATTCAATCTAGAGTAAAGTATATCAAAGAGTTTTAATATTTCTGTTTCGCAATGTAATCAACAAATCAAACAGATAGAAATCCACGAGCCTGATTATTATGTGAAACAACTTAAACGGTACCAAAGACCAATGTTCAAGTGTCAATTAATATAAATCAACAACTAAAGGTTGGATATTCTAGTTGATTAATCTTAATGCACAAACTGTGATATTTCAATTATATAACAAAATATAATCCGGAAAATAAATAACACAGATATCAGAATTTTGTTAACGAGGAAACCGAAAATGCAGAAAAACACCGGGAGCTAGTCCATATTGAACACCACACTGTATGAAGCCGTTACAGACACTAAACTACTACCAATTAACTTCGTACTAGACTGTAGTTGAACCCTAATCAATCTCGCACTAATTCAAGGTACAGTTGCACTCCTTACATCTCTGATCCCAGTAGGATACTACATACTTGATTCCCTTAGCCGATCTCACCCAAAACTAAGAATTCCTACGACCCAAAGTTGAAGACTTGATAAACAAATCTTTCTCACACACAAAAGTCTATAGGATTGAATAAATCTGTCTCCCACGAAAATACCTAGGAGTTTTTGTTCCGTCTTTTGATAAATCAAGGTGAACATGAACCAATTGATAAACCAAACTTATATTCCCGAACAACATCTTAGTATTATCAATCACCTCACAATAATCTTAATTGACTAGCAAAATAAGATATTGCGGAATCACAACGATGAGACGAAGATGTTTATGACTACTTTTCTATCTTGCCTATCGGAGAAATTAATCTCGAGCTAATTTTACTGTTGTATTCAATACAAAAGGAACTGCAAGATTAGATCACACAACTACAGAGAAAATAGTTAGGTCTGGCTTCACAATCCCAATGAAGTCTTCAAGTCGTTAACTTATAGGGTCTAGAGAAAAAACCTAAGGTTAAAGGAGAAACGACTCTTATTATGCAACTAGTAACACATAAGAGGTGTGGGGTTTAGTCTTCCTAGTTGCTAGAGTTCTCCTTTAATTAGTTTTCAAATCAGAGTTTGCAATCTAAGTTACCTTGGTAACAAAGCATTCAATAATCACCGTTAGATGAAAAACCTGATTCAACCAAGCTAATCTCTTTCAACGGTTAGATCGAACTTAGGTTGTTACACACAAATGAAATGTACCCTCATTTAGGTTTATGTAGCCGTACCTAACTGTGTACACCATGTTGGTTCACAAATAGTTAACCAAGGTTAGCCATATGATTACTCTCATATCAACCTTATTCATCTTAACCATAAATAGTTCAAATGACTCAAATGAAACTAGTTAAAGAGTTGTTCAATTGTTTAGAGAACACAATTGAAACCAAATCGGTTTGATTCACTTGAATCAATCATGGACATTATAGCCATGGTTTGCAAAGATTGCATTCCTTATTATTTAAATAAATGTTTAAGTCCATGAACTGACCGATTTGACAAAGTAACCAGCTTAAGTATGCATATGGGTATGCGTACTTAAGCAACCGGATTTGAGTTTGTTAAGTTTCCAAACTTAGCAGAAATTTCTGGTTCGAAAACTTCCGCCAGTATGCGTATGGGTACGCATACTTGTCTTGTCTCCTTCACCAATTTCGTATACACACATATGCATACTCTTGGCTTCCGGTTTATGGATTTTTACACTAATGTGCGAACACACTATATATGCTTATATCCAAAGATGATTACATTATCAACTGTTTATTTCAATCATTGAAAAATTCTTATATAACAACAATAGCCGTTTTCACACACTATTAGCATCAAAGCAATTTTCAAGATATCGAAATAATCATTATCGAAACATTCCAAGCCTACATCAAACCATTATGTCACACAAACCATGTAAGATATTACTCGGAAATTTTCTCATGATATAAGATGAACTTGGTCGAAGTTAAAGCTTACCAACACATATTTCGAGAAATATGTAACTGAGATATACTCATCTCGAAATCTCAAATGTGTATAGAGAAAACTATATCGTAACACGACTTATGTCTCAATATATGAGATAATATAAATAGACATTCCAAGTGATAGATGAGTTCAAGTCTCCACATACCTTTTGTCGAAGAAGTTCCACAAGCTCCCCTTGGTAGTTCTTCGTCTTCAAGAGATGAACGTCGAGAGATCTAAGATAAACTACACTATATATGTCCTAGTCCAAGATATCTATACATAAGCTAGAAATCAAGATTTATAGTTTTGATCACTAACATTGATAAACATGCTTGAGATAGCAACACATGCGAGTTCGACCGAGCAATGATCTAATATCGTCTTTTGATAAATCACGGTGAACAGGAACCAATTGATAAACTGGACTTATATTCCCAAAGAATAGCCTAGTATTATCAATCACCTCACAATAATCTTAATAGACTAGCGAAACAAGATATTGTGGAATCACAAACAATGAGACGAAGATGTTTGTGACTACTTTTCTATCTTTCCTATCGGAGAAATTAGTCTCGAGCTATTTTTAAAATTATACTCAATACGATAGAAACAGAAAGATCGGATCACACAACTATAGATAAAATAGTTGGGTCTAGCTTCACAATCCCAATGAAGTCTTCAAGTCGTTAACCTACAGGGTCTCGAGAAGAAATCTAAGGTTAAAGGAGAATCGACTCTAGTTATGCAACTAGTAACACACAGTAGGTATGGGGATTAGGTTTCCCAGTTGCTAGATTTCTCCTTTATATAGTTTTCAAATCAGGGTTTGCAATCCAATTTACCTTGGTAACAAAGCATTCAATATTTACCGTTAGATGAAAAACCTGATTCAACCAAGCTAATATCTTTCAACTGTTAGATCGAACTTAGCTTGCTACACACAAATGAAATGTACCTTCATTTAGGTTTATGTATTCGTACCTAAACGTGTACACCATGTTGGTTCACAAATATTTAAACGAGGTTAGCCATATGATTACTCTCATATCAACCTTATTCATTTTAACCATAACTAGTTCAAATGACTCAAATAAAACTAGTTAATGAGTTGCTCAATTGCTATATTCTCATTGAATTATACAAGAACACAATTTAAGCAAAATCGGTTTGATTCACTCGAATCAATACATGAAGATTATAACCACAATTTACAAAGATTGCATTCCTTAATAATATATTTTTAAGTTCATGTACACAACCGATTTTATAAAGTAACCCACTTAAGTATGCGTACTAAAGTAACCGGATTTGAGTTTGGTTTGGTTTTCAAACTCAGCAGGAATTCACGGATGTGAACTTTCCGCCAGTATGCGTACGGGTACATGTACTTTAGGTAACCAGATGAGTTTGGTTTGGTTTTCAAACTCAGCAGAAATTCACGAACGTGAACTTCCACCAGTATGTGTATGGGTACGCATACTTACCTAGTCTCCTTCAACCATTTTGTATACACATAAGTATGCATACTTTTGGTTCCCGGTATTGGACTTATACACTAATGTGCGAACACACTATGCTTATATCCAAAGATGGATACAAGATTCTAAACTCTTTATTTCAATCATTGAAACATTCTTAGAGGATGACAATAGATGTTTTTACGCATTATTAGCATCAAAGCAATTTTCAAGATATTGAAATAATTAGGGTTATTTTGTTTTTGGTACTCAAGTTTTGACCAACTTTGTTGTTTGGTCTAACATTTGTCCAGCTTGGTGTTTGGTACCTGAAATAGACGTTGACCTTCATTGACTATGTCAAACATAACTTTCGTTTGTTAATTCCTAAATATTTTAAATAAATTCTAAATATCTAACTCCGTTTGATGACCGCTGTCACGGAATCTGTGGTGGTGGTGTTGCGCATATCGTGAAGAGAATAATGGGGATTAAGCTTCTTACACTTATTCTGTTTCTGGGTTTGCTTATTCAATTCTCATGGGCAGCAATAGAGAAGAACACATACATAGTTCATATGTCAAAATCAGAAATGCCAACAACTTATTCACTTCATTCAAATTGGTATGATTCATGTCTTAAATTTGTATCAGACTCAGCTGAGATGTTGTACACATACAACACAATTATTCATGGATTTTCAGCTCGGTTAACAGAAGAAGAAGCAGAATCACTTAGAACCCAACAGGGAATTCTATCAGTATTTCTGAACAAGTCTACACACTTCATACGACTAGAACTCCATTGTTCTTAGGAATCGATAAATATGATGAATTAATTCCCAGTGCTTCTGATTCGACCAGTAGTGATGTAGTAATTGGTGTTTTGGATACCGGTGCTTGGCCAGAAACCAAAATCTATGATGATAAAGGGATGGGTTCGATTCCATCAAATTGGAAAGGAGAATGAGAAACTTCGAAAGATTTCATTTCTACTAGTTGTAACAAAAAATTGATTGGAGCTATATCTTTCTCCAAAGGTTATGAAGCCACATTAGGTCCAATTGATGAATCCGCAAAATCAAAATCTCCCAGAGATGATGACGGCCACGGCACTCACACTTCAACTACAGCTGCAGGATCCGCAATTGATCCAATTGTTTACAAAGTTTGTTGGAAGGGTGGTTGTTTCAGTCCTGATATTCTAGCAGCTATGGAGAAAGCTATTGAAGATGGTGTTCATGTCTTATCTTTATCACTTGGTGGTGGTAATTCTGAATATTACAGAGATTCTGTTGCAATTGGTGGTGGTGTTGCGCATATCGTGATTGAGGTGGAATCAAAAAGGGAACTACCAATTTTTAGGGTTCTTCAATCAATTTGGGGAAGAACATAATACAACAAATTTATTTAATCTTAGCCCTTGAATTCTTTGGATGGATGAAAATCATCCATGTGTTAACTGTGTTAAGGACTTAGTTGGTCATTGTTAGTAAAGTTAAATACACTTTTGTAATTAGATATTTAGTTAACAGAAAGTACGTACACGTCATTATTTGTGATGGCCAACTCGGGTCAACGTCTATTTCAAGTACCAAACACCAAGCTGGACAAATGTTAGACCAAACAACAAAGTTGGTCAAAACTTGAGTACCAAAAACAAAATAACCCAAATAATTATTATCGAAGCATTCCAAGCCTACATCAAATGATTCTATCACACAAACCATGTAAGATGTCACTCATCAATTTTCTCATGATATAAGATAAACTTGGTCGAAGCGAAAGCTTACCAACACATATTTCGAGAAATATGTAAGTGACATATACTCAGCTCGAAATCTCAAATGTGTATATGGAAAACTATATCGTAACACTACTTATGTCTCAATGTAGGAGATAGAGGATAAATAGAATTTCCAAGTGATAAAAGAGTTTAAAGTCTCCACATATCTTTTGTTGATGAAGTTCCACAAGCGCCCCTTGGTAGTTCTTCGTATTTAAATGATGAACGTCATGAAAACTAAGCTCAACTACACAATCTATGTCCTAGTTCGAGACATCTATAAATAGGCTAGAAATCAAGACTTATAGTTTTGATTACTAACATTGAAAAACATGCTTCAGATAGCAACGCATTCAAGTTCGACCGAGCAGTGCTCTAAGACGGCCATTTTCTTGGTTTAGGCAGGAGTCCTACAGATTGATCTCTCGAACTCAAAGCACTCCCGTGCAGTGCATCTGTTTTAGGTTAGGCAGTTTGCTCAGTTTAGGATCCTCCATCTGCATGGTCGTCTCTCTATCTCTTGAAAAACCAGCAAATCGTTTTTCCCCATCAACACTTGGGTATTGTGACATTGGCATTTATGTGCTTCTTGATTCCTCTTATTGTGGTGATATATTTTATGTATTTCCTCAAACATTCATGACCAAATTTGTGTTTTATCTATCACGAACAGGTGAAGGGGGAAACTATTCTGCGGTACTTAACTTTGAATCAACTAGTGGAAGCATCTCAGCTATATCAAGTACTCTACATCCACATCCTCATCAGAAGAGATATTTGCAGGCAGAGGTGCACTCAGAATAGTATGTTGCTCAGGTTTTGTTGTTTTAGTACATAAAAAAAAAGTGAGTAGCTTAGTTCATTTTCTCTTTGATGTTTACTGCTCTGGAACTGTTATCCTAACTGGGTCACCTTCTGTAGGTTTCTTAAATGTTAAATGGCATAATGTATACTCATGGGCATGGTGAATCGGTGATAAGTAATAGGTTATCTTTGTCGTTCTCCTAGACTTTCATGTAGATCTCTCTGAGGCAGAACATTATTTTCTACCACAAGTTTCCTACGCTCAATCATTAAAACTTTGCTACTATCTTTTCTTGGCCTTAGAAATGTGTCTTATATATATATATATATATATATGTTCTCTACAATATTAACTGTTGCACTCTGCAACTCCAGGCAATTTGCTGAAATACGGCAAATCCGATGAAATGGGACTGAGATATTAGTTCCCTACAAAATGTGTAAATTTCATTCCAAGTGATAGACACATTTTTGTGTCTAAATTGTCCTTAGTGTCTCTGTTGTTAGTTCTTGATTTTGTACTTATTATGGTGTTTTTATGTTTGTTTAGGTATTTTTGAGAAATACACTTGTGTGGAAAAAGTTGCTCAAAAAGTGCTATTTGGACCCCCGGAGAAAAGTAATAAAAACACCCTCACTTTGGATAAAGGCACCCACAGAGCATCCAAATGTTAAAGGCACTCGGATTTTGGATTCATGGCACCCCTCCTTCTTCTTCGTTTGAAAACAGAAATTGGCGGGAAATTCCAATTCAAATATTCTATTACAACACGATTTCTGGCAGAGAATTTTTAAGAGATTTATTGAGACTCAATGCTAGGATTTGATAGTTACAACCCTGTTTTGACTAATCAGATATGGTAATGTGTTTTGTTCCGGCAAACTTGGGCTGTGTGCGTGGGAATGGAGTGAAACAGAATCAGAGAGACTCACGGGATATTTTTGGAGTTGTTTTGGAAAGCATGAGCGTGTCTACAGTATGTTGACTCACCCTTGGACGTGTAACAGAGCGTTTTGGAGTATGTATGCAGCAATTGAACGTATGAAAATGAAAGAATGGAATGAAAATATTCCTGATATTATTTTTCTTCAGTGCGAGTAATGGAAGATTTGCTGGAGTTATGGATGAGTATTTTCGGTTCTAGAAGGCTATATAAGGTGTAGAGGAGCTGTAGAGGAGGGATGGAGAGAATTGGGAGAGTTTGGAGCAACACAGGGAGGATTAATCGAGTTGCAGAGACGAGCTTTCTGCTGCTGCTGGAAGAACATACGAAGAATATTAGACTCACAAAGACAGTCGTTCATGCTACAGTGTGAACGACAAAACATAAAGCAGTCGTATATATACAGTGACATCGACAGTTTGCGTTTATCGTTCTTTGTAACAGTTGGTTTGTAACAGACATAATTGTTACAAACCCGATTTTCATCATTTTCTCCCATTTCGTCATTTGTAAACCATTTTTGAGAAATGAAAAACCAAATTGAGCGTGTTTCCAACATGATGTGCTAGACCCATCCTCTGGGGCGACGGAGGAAGCTATCTTGCCAATGAAAAAGTGGTAATTCTTAATTATTTAATTTGTGCAATTTTTAATTATGATTAATTGCCTAGATTGAAAATAGATTTTATGATTTTTGTTCAAAATTGTATTTTCTATTGATGGAATATGCTTGGCCTAGGGTTTTTGATATCCAATGCTTTGCATGGATCGCTGGGATTAAAGGGGTGGCATCGGCATATCATCAGAGATTAAGGTTTCCGACCTATAAGGGAATAAATGAAGTTGTATGTGACTCCCAAGCAGCACGACAATGCATGCAGGTTGATGCCAAAATTAATGAAGATCGGCGAGCCCGACAAAGGCGAGAGAAGAATAAAGCAAATAAGTTAAGGCTGCAAAAGAATTGGAGGAGACTATTTCACAAGCGGTCATGGCGTACGAGACCCAAGAGCAAGACCCTTTATAGCAATTAAAGGAAACGACTCCATTCATGGAACCTAAATCTAATTTCTCGATAGTTGAGTCGACTTGGGAAATGAATTTGGGGACAGTTAAGGAGCCAAAGATAGTAAGGATTGGGATATTGCTCTCGTATGAACAAGCAAGTCAACTCATGACAGTGTTAAAGGAAAAATTAGACGCGTTTGCTTGGGAAGTACACGATTTAGAGGGCATTGACCCAGAGGTCTGCTGCCACCACTTGAAGATTGATCCGAGGTTCAAACCAGTTAGACAGAAAATGAGGCGAATCGCACCAGAGTTACAGGCAGAAATTGAGGCCGAGCTAAAGAAGATACAAAAGTCCGAGATAATCAGGAAATCCCATTACCCGCAGTGGATATCTAATATGGTCGTGGTACCAAAGAAGAAAGGAGGAGTCAGAATATGTATTGATTTTAGTGACCTAAACAAGGCCTGCCCGAAGGATAGCTTTCCTCTCCCAAGCATAGACCAACTAGTATAATAAATAGTTGGATATGAGGCGATGACATTGATGGATGGATACATGGGCTACAACCAAATACCGTTGGCACCCGAGGATCAGGAGTATACTTTCTTCTTCACACCAAGGGGGCCTTATTGTTATACCAAAATGCCATTTGGACTTAGAAACGCTGGTGCTACATATCAGAGATTGGTAGGAGACATGTTCGAAGAAAAGATCCACGACACCATAGAAGTTTACGTAGACGACATGTTAGTCAAGAGCCTCCGAGCTAAGGATCACGTCCGGGACCTTCGCGAGATTTTTCAGACGATGAGGAAACACAAGATGATGATTAACCCCGCCAAGTGTGAATTTTGGGTTACAACGGGGAAATTCCTAGGACATATCATCACCCCCAGAGGGATAGAAGCAGATCCCGGGAAGGTTAGGGCTGTCTTAGAGATGCCATATCCCATGACAGTAAAGGATGTGCAGAAGCTAAATGGTTGTATAACAGCATTGGGGCGATTCGTGTCACGGTCGTCGGACAAATGTAAAACCTTTTATGACATTCTGAAGAAAGGAGAGAAGTTTCAATGGACAGATGCTAGGGAAGAGGCCTTTCAAAATATCTAGTTACACCTAGACAGCCTCCCGGTTCTGCAGAGGCCCGAGCCGTCAGAAATCCTCACTCTATACTTAGGGGCGACATCATATGCCATTAGTGCAGTGTTGGTTAGGACGGAGGGGAATGCGGAGAAGCCGGTGTATTTCACTAGCAAAACACTAAGTCTGGCTGAGAAAAACTATAAAAGAATGGAGCAGATGGTATTTGCACTAGCTTTTGCCTCTTCTAAACTCCGAACATACTTTCAAGCTCATCCCATACGGGTGCTCACCAAATCGCCTATCGAAGCCGTTTTGGATAATGCAGGGCGATCAGGGAGAATCTCTAAATGGAGAGCCTTAATCAAACAATATAATGTGGTGTACGAGATGAGTACGGCGATCAAAGGACAAGTATTGGCAGACTTCCTAGCAGATTTCCCACTAAGCGATGAAGAGGAGGTTGAAGATATACCTGGGATTATGGAAGAATGATAAGAGCCTGCTGACCTATTGGCAGCCAGTAGTCCTACACGGTGGGAAGTTTTCGTCGATGTGGCATCCAACAAATAGGGGTCATGCATTGGGTTAGTCTTCACCACGCCGAAAGGAAGAAAGATAGTGCACTCATTCAGGATGGAATTCAAAGAAACAAACAATGTCACCGAGTACGAAGCAACAATCCACGCCTTACGGATAATTGTAGAAATGGGGCTACAGGAGGTTCACTTAACTAGTGATTCACAGTTGGTGATTCGCCAGATTACGGGCAAATATGCGACACATGACCTCGTGCTGCAAAAGTATTGGGAGCTCTCCCAATTTTACATCAACCAAATACCAAGCATCAAATTCCGTCACATTTGTAGAAAAGATAACAGGCACTCGGACGCTCTATCTTATATCGCCTCACATCTGGTAGACCCGAGCATATAGGGCATTCGTGTTATGAGTCTCCTTACTCCCTCAATCCCTGAAACACCGGACATATGGATCGATGTGGCTATTAACACAGCCGATCGATATAAAGAGGGTGATTGGAGAAAGCCGATACACCAATACCTGGAAACGGGCGAGCTACCCAAGGGTCGGCCCGAGATAAATAAAATCGAAAGTAAGTCGGGCACTTACGAGCTAAGGGAAGGGATCTTATATAGGAAATCCTACTTAGAGCTACTTTTACGGTGCCTAAGTAGATAGGAAGGCCACATAATCTTGCATGAATTACACTATGGAGCCTCCGGAAACTACAGCTCGGGGAGAAGCTTATCGTCCAAGGCAAAGACAATGTGCTATTTTTGGATGTATATGAACGAAGATGCAAAAGAAATGGCGAAAGCTTATGAAGAATGTCAACGGTTTGGCAAGAAAATACAGGTACCAAGAGTACTTTTAAACTCTGTTATAAGCCCATGGCCCTTCGCCAAATAGGGGGTAGACATTGTCGGACCGTTACATATAGGAACAGGGCAGAGGACATACTTGATCGTGGCCATAGATTACTTTACCAAATGGGTAGAGGCAGCACCACTAAGGCACATCCGAGACAAAGATGTCTTCAAGTTTATCTGGGAGCATATCATTTTCCGCTTTGGGGTCCCAGCATCTATCATCTCCGATAATGGAAAATAACTCCAAGGGGAAAAAATTGATCTTTTGTTCTACACGTATAACATCAGGAAGAGTAAAGCTACCCCCATTTACCCCCAAAGTAATGTGCAGGCCGAGATCACCAACAAAACAATCGCCAACAACATGAAAAAGAAATTGGATGGGGAATATGGTGAATGGTGCGAGGAGCAATACAACGTTTTATGGGCATACATAACCACACAGAGGGAAGCTACAAGGTTCTCGCCATTCATGCTTACTTACGGAACCGAGGAGATTCTACCAACAGAAGGAATGATCCCTACTACTAGAACAGAAGCTTGGAGGCGAAACTTCTCGTCCGATCTAATTTTGGCAAAACTCGACGATTTGGAAGAAACCAGGGAGATGACGCTACAAAAAATGGAAAACTATCAAAGGAGGTTACATCGAGAGTACAACAAGCGTGTTCTCCCAAGATAATTCCAACCAGGGCAGCAATTGTTGAAGTTTCTGGCCGACTAGGAGCGAGACAAAAAGGGCAGAAAGCTAGCACCAAAGTGGGGTGGGCCGTACATAATTGCGTCAAAGGCAGGTGAGGGATCGTTGCAGTTACAGAATAACCTACAACTACACCCTCAGTAGAATTAGAAAAACTTGAGAAGTTCTTGATGTTGAATGACAACTTTTTTTTATTAATTATCTCAATTGATTACAAAGAAGTATCTAAATGGAACTAGAATAGTTACAACTTTCTCTATTCTTTTTCCTAAGATAATTTCTAATACTCACCAAAAGAACCTCTCGAATTTTACATTTGAACTCCTATTTATAATGAACTTTGTACAATTGTATATGAGTTGCGAAGTATCGCAACACATCTTCGTACGATTATTCTATCTTCGCAAACCTTCATACTTCCCTGTGCTTCCTCTATCTTCGTATTGTTTTGTAACTCTTTCCTCTTATATTTGTCATGATGTTCGTAAGCTAATGCCTTGTGATATTCGGTATCTACATCTTGCCTCTTCTCATGTAAATTCTACGAAGAAGCAATGTCATGAGAACCTCTATTCTCGTAAATTTAATATAGTTATCACCACCTGTTAAATTCGCAACACGTCTTTTTTCTTTTCCATTACCTTTTTGACACGTTTCTTCGTAATCGTTCTTTTCAACCGTTCACGTTTAATCGCATTGATGAGTTTCTATCTTCATCGAATTCTCTCTTCTTTATAAATATTATCCTTTGTTTTTTTTGTTTTTTTTCTCTTATCCTATTCGTCTTCCTCATCACTTCTTCCTCTGCAATTTATTCCCTTTTTCTGCTACTACGATTTCTTATCTCTTTTACCTCTTTTCCTTTCTATTTTCTATCTTACATCCAATGGCTCCAAAGAAGAAAACTATTGAACAAATTAATGCAGAGCTTGCTGATAGGGACCTCATTCTTTCTGAAATTGATGGTTATGACAATAAGTCTTCTCTGTGTGTGAAGCTCTTCACCAATTTTATTTGGAATGATCAGAAAGTTTTAATCTCACGAGGTCAAATCCTCGCAGGTCTTCCTCTTCCTCTTTATGATGTCAATCTCCCTTTATTCTATGAAATTATTTCCCACCCCAATTTTTCATGTGCCATTTATCAATTGACTGGTGATTGCATTCGCATTCTGGTTGAATTCGCAACTCGTGCTGCTGCTGGAAGATCTTTGTATCCAGTTAATCTTAGGAAACCTGGGTTTCAAGATATGGAGATTATCGCTGCAGACTATACAGTTCAGGGTTTCTTTAAAAATTACACATTAATTCCTGCGAGGAAAGAAGATAAACGTTGGGGTGTTCGTCTTCATCGTAAAGCTAATATCGCAGAAGATGACCTTCTTATGCACGACATTGATTATGCCTCGGGAAATAATAAAACACCTCGTCGTTCTAATGATGAAGATTGGTATAACTACCCTTTAGTATTATCGGGCTCTTATATTTCTGGGATAGTAGATCTTCCTGCGAACCTTCGTGATCGCAATTATCAACCTTGGGTTTATAAAAATGTATGTACCTTCATCTCCTTATCTTCTTGATACTCTTCTTATTTATTTTCAAATGAGGTAAGAAACACTCTTATATGCTTTTTAAACAATATATTGTTGCCTCTATTTCTTATCCTTATTTGAATTTGAAGGTTCTTTCTGATCTTCCTGAGGTTGTTGGGAGTAAGAATAAGAGTTCCACTTCTTCCAAAAGGTTAACTACGAGACAAAAAACACTTCGCTCTGCGAAGGATACCCAAACTTCTGGTAGTCAAGATGATGATGCTCTTCGTAAAGGGAAAAGGAAACTTGAGGATGTTGTTTATGAGAGGAAGAAGAAGAAGAAACTCTCAACCAATGCTTATTCCAATGTGATCTCTTCTAATGAGAATGTTGACGAAGATCAAGGTGATGAAGATGATAAATTCCCTCAGAAGGATTTTAATTCTAATTCTGATACCCTTTCTGATAAAGGAGACGATGATGATGATGATGATGCTGATGAAGGTGAAGAGGAAGATTATAATAACACAGAAACTTTTGCTTCAGCAATGGTTCATGTATCTGAGGCCTTTCTCCATTCTTCTCGTGGGTTAGGAAACTCTCCTACTGCGAATGCTCGTAAGCTTATTGCGAAGTCTTGCAAAGTTCTTACTGTACTCAATAACAACTCTCTTGATGGAATTTCAAGATTCGTCTCTCCTGCTACATTATATGCTTTAGGGAGTATGGTAAGTTTCTTTTCTATTCCTTGTTTGTTTCCCTTATTCCATTAATTTCTGACCCTTTTTACTTGTTCAGGTTGGAAGAGTTAGTCATGAAATTGCTTCAGATTGGGAAAGACGTCATTCCATTGCTGAGAAGAAAAATTTAAACCGTTGTAAGAAGTTGGAGATTGAAAATTCAAAACTTCGTCAGAAAGTAGAGGATTTAAGTATTGATATTGCCGAACTAACATCCCGTCACGAAGATAATCCACAATCTGTGAGCATCGCATCTGATAGTTCTTCTCTTCTTGAGGAGAATAATCATCTAAAGCTTGAAAACTCTTCTCTTCATAATGATAAAAAGCAATTAGAAGGTAAATTCTTCGTAATGGTGAGTATTTTAATTACTTTTCTTTCGTAATTTGCTAACCAATTCCTTAACTTCTCTCCTTGCTGCAGAAAATTATGCGAAGATGAATGATGATCTGGAAACTATTCATGCCAGTCGTAAGAAGAAGATTTCTGATTTAAGATCTCAACTTCTAATTACCCAGCACAACCATAGTTTATATGTCAAGCGTTTTCGAGCTAAGATGACTCGCAAGATTTGTGAAGACAATCAAATTCCTCTCAAGAAGTACCATACGCTCCTTTCTGAAGAAATTCCTGAAGATACCCCATATCTGGAAATCTCTGATAGTGAAGTTGAAGATGATCTCTCTGAAGAAGGAAAAGAAGATCATTTTGATGGGAATAAATCCCCCGAAGAATAGCTTCATTCTTTTTTGTATATCTGTTCTAGTTCTTTTCATATTGTCTGTTTGAGTACAACATTTTCTTCTTTCTTGCACTTTTGATCAACCAACAATTTCTTTTTGAAGTTTAACTCGTATTTATGTCTTAATTTTGCGATGATGAATTGATTTTTCTTTGATCGCGTGTCTCCCTTATTCGCATAACTTGATCATGTGAAGAGAAATAATATATCTTAAAGACTTAGCTTAGTATTCCCTTTCCTCCTATTATTGTTCTTCATATGATCAAATATCGCTGGAAGTATTAGAATATCTGCCTCAATTTTAATTTGCGAAGCTTCAACTTGTTGCAATTAAGAAATCCTCCGTAAAAAATACGAGGTATGAAATATCCTAAGAAATACGAAGTATGAAATATCCTTATGAAGTATAAAATATCTTTGAAGAAGTATAAGAAGTATTTAATCTGTAAAGAATTCTTCAATGTATGAATGAGTATAAGAAGTATTTAATCCTCGCAAAATCTGATAAATGTGAAATATCCATTGAAGAAGTATAATAAATATGAGACGTTCTTGAAGAATTATAAGAAGTATTCAAGTTGTGGAGAAATATTCAATATATGAAGAAGTATAAGAAGTATGTAATTCTCGTAAAATTTAATGAGTACGAACTATCTGCTTTTGATTGCGACCAAAATCGCATCTTTTGTTATATCTTCGTGAAAATTCTTCAATGGGGCTGTCTTTTTTGTTAGGACTGTCTTCTTTGTCAGAACTTCATGATATATGTTTTTGTAAAAATTCTTCAATGATATTGATGGAATAATTTTCAATAATTGCTGTGGTCTTATCATGCCTTCCTAAGTAAAGGTCTTATTTTGCCACCTCTTTTTTGATAATATTTTTGTATTTGTGATAATATGACAAGTTTGAACATTCTTGCGAATATACAATCTCGTGACATTGTCGTCTTGCGATGAAATCGCATGACGTTTTTACACTTTCATGTAATAACCCATTGATCTCATCTTAACTTGTTTGTTATGTTCTGCGAGTTCTCTTTGTATGTTTTGTTTCTCTCTTAGAATGCTCGCAGAAATTTAATTGTTGCACAAATATGACAAGCCTTTATGTTTTTGCAAACAAGAAGCCTCGTGACATTTGCGTCTTATAGCACGTATCAGCTCCCTAATGGAGGGTGCTGCCCTTTATCTTCCCCTTGGTTGCCCCTTCAAGGAAGTGTACATCGACCATACAAGGTTAGCTCTTCCCATCCGGTTCTTCAAACAACCAGCTTTTGATCGCAACCTCTTATCCTTTTTGCCTATAGGGCTTATAGTTACGAGGTTGCACCCTATGGGGTATCTTTGGGCCAAGTGCATCATTTTCCAAGACTTGTCAAAAATGGCAGATGTGCTTCAATCCCACCCGGCACTCTTGACTCAACCGTGTACCTCGGCGCCTTGATCGTTTTCTGCACTTCTTGGGAAAGACAGTATGCCTTATTCGCCCAACCTAAATCATGTTACACCGCATAATATTGCGTAATGTCGCAAGATTAGGTGAGAATCCAAGGTGTCTAACCCGGATAGGTACCCCGTTATTGGGTTGTACCCCGTAAAGTTCCATGTAATTGTTCTGATGTACTGCTTGTTGTCTCTCAGCTGACTCTTCTTCTTGATTTTCTTCACCATTCTGATTTTTTTCTCTAGGATTTGGCCTAGTTCGTAAATTCTCCATGTTTTGTTCGTGGTTTGGTATTAAAATGAAGCGATTCTCTTGATTTCTTTCAACTTGATTCTGTGCTTGTCCTTGCATAGTACTTTCATCATTGATTGTTGGTGAATTTTGTCCTTCTCTCTCTGGTCTAGCATTTGATCTTGCACCACTTTGAGATTTCCTCCTTTGTAACATCTCATTCTCCATCCTTAATTCTTGATTCTGTCTTGTTAGATTTGCATGTTCTTCAGCTTCAAACCTTCGTTCTTCTTGAATTCGTTGTCTCAATGTTTCTAACATCTCCCTTTCTCTTTCAAGAATTGTTCCTCCCATCAACCTCCCATTTTCTCTAATTTGTGGTTCTCTATATTCTTCTGCTGGTGTATCAGTTCTCCAAGTGTGTATACTCACTCGATCATGATCTATTGTTTGTTGAGATTGATTTCTTCGATTACTCCCTCCCCTACTAGGTTCTCCTGTTATATTTGCTTCTCCTCCTGCGAGTCTCACACTTCTTCTTACTGCAGTTAATGGTTCTGATATATTTCTGGGATAGTAGATCTTCCTGCGAACCTTCGTGATCGCAATTATCAACCTTGGGTTTATAAAAATGTATGTACCTCCATCTCCTTATCTTCTTGTCACTCTTCTTATTTATTTTCAAATGAGGTAAGAAACACTCTTATATGCTTTTTAAACAATATATTGTTGCCTCTGTTTCTTATCCTTATTTGAATTTGAAGGTTCTTTCTGATCTTCCTGAGGTTGGTGCGAGTAAGAATAAGAGTTCCACTAAAGAAATTGTTGGTTGATCAAAAGTGCAAGAAAGAAGAAAATGTTGTACTCAAACAGACAATATGAAAAGAACTAGAACAGATATACAAAAAAGAATGAAGCTATTCTTCGGGGGATTTATTCCCATCAAAATGATCTTCTTTTCCTTCTTCAGATAGATCATCTTCAACTTCACTATCAGAGATTTCCAGATATGGGGTATCTTCAGGAATTTCTTCAGAAAGGAGCGTATGGTACTTCTTGAGAGGAATTTGATTGTCTTCACAAATCTTGCGGGTCATCTTAGCTTGAAAACGCTTGACATATAAACTATGGTTGTGCTGGGTAATTAGAAGTTGAGATCTTAAATCAGAAATCTTCTTCTTATGACTGGCATGAATAGTTTCGAGATCATCATTCATCTTCGCATAATTTTCTGATAAAGGAGATGATGATGATGATGATGATTATGATGATGATGATGAAGGTGAAGAAGAAGATTATCACAAATTCAAACAAGGAATAGAAAAGAAACTTACCGTACTCCCTAAAGCATATAATGTAGCAGGAGAGACGAATCTTGAAATTCCATCAAGAGAGTTGTTATTGAGTACAGTAGGAACTTTGCAAGCCTTTTCCTATGATAATTTCTAATACTCACCAAAAGAACGTCTCGAATTTTACATTTGAACTCCTATTTATAATGAACTTTGTACAGCTGTATATGTGTTGCGAAGTATCGCAACACATCTTCGTACGATTATTCTATCTTCGCAAATCTTCATACTTCCCTGTGCTTCCTCTATCTTCGTATTGTTTTGTAACTCTTTCCTCTTATATTTGTCATGATGTTCGTAAGCTAATGCCTTGTGATATTCGGTATCTACAATCGTATCGGCTACTGAGACTCGATGGAACAAAAGATCCCAAACCCTGGAACGTTAAGTATATGAAACTCTACCACCCCTGAAGGGAGGTGCGGAGAAAAGGTAAGCATACTTGTCTTCTATTTATTTAAAACCGTGAGGGGTATGAGATAGGGCATGAGCGACTAATGGTCATTCGTACTCGGGGAAATGCCAGTGAGGAAGTGCCGAAGTGACTTACACTCGAATGGTCATTCGTACTCGGGGCAAAGCTAGTGTGGAAGTTCCGAGGTGACTTACGCTCGAATGGGCATTCGTACTCAGGGCAAAGCCAGTGTAGAAGTGCCGAGGTGCCTTACAGTCGCCTGGCTATTCGTACTCGGGGCAGTGGCAGTGTGCAAGTTTCGAGGTAGCCTAAGGGTTCTGGTGGTTGGAAACCAGTTCCACAAGCTGATAAGACACGAGGTCTTCTCAGCTAGGTGGCCTACTTACATTTGAAAGGTATCCCCCATTGCAAGTGGCTGTGACCACTTGCCCGAGATTGGTTGATTGATAACTGCTCGGGGAAATCGAACCTAGAATTAGGTTGACTAATACCCTTCCACTGAATCTAAGAGATAGTGATGAGATACCCCAATAAGGGCATGGCATTGGGCCCGATGACCCTTCTTGCTGGGTGTGTTCGACAAAAAAGGTTAAAATACTAACATACATGATCAACAATTGCATGAATGGCATAAGAAACAAAAGTTAAAGCAACGGCGTCATACGCCAATTAAGGAAGCATGAAAAGCGTCATGATACCCCACGAAGTAAAAAGTATAACAGGAATAAAAGGAACAACATCGGCGATGCAGAACCCCATTTTAAACAAACAAGCAGTGTATCATAAGTAAAAAGGGAAGAGGTGTTCAAAGCGATTTACAACCTAGGACAAAGGGCAACTTAGTGGCACAACACTACAAAAAGAGAATTCAAGCCTTGGGGGGGAACAACACCGGCCCTCCTTTGTGCGATCTCGCGCCGCTTATTCTCCACATACTCAGCAATACCCGCCCAGACCTTCTCGTCTATCTCCTCTTCATGGGCGACGCGTTCATCCTCAACCTGTTGGGTAAGCTGCAAATTGGCTGCCTCGGCATTGGTCAACTTGGTACCCAAATCGGCCTCGACCCGCTTCAACCTTCGGACCTTCAGATCAAATTCCTGAGAACATTTTTGCTCGTCTACAAGATCACAACAACACGGTATTATTCATTGAATATGATTTAGCAATTTCACAAGTACAGAAAATAATATAATCCTAAGGAACTGCCTCAACACATCACCTAAGAGACCTGAAAGGGCTGGTAACACTGACTGAAGCTATTCTACCGACTTGGACAACTCATCCTAGGCATTGGACAATTTCATGGTTAGCTCGTTATAGCATTGCTTATTAAATTCATTTTCGGGGCAGTACTTCTTATGTTTACTCCACTCTCCCATTAAACGATTGCACGAAACTTGGAGCACTGAAAGATGCAACCTACTCCATTCCAGTTCACCCACCATTTTGTCAAATTCATCCACTTTGCCCAGCAGATCCCTATTAGCTCGCTCCACTACATCTTTATCCCTCAAAATTTGTCGGCGATCCTCGTGAAGGTCTCAGTTCTGCAATTGTAAAGAGTCTACCTGCTGTTCTAGGTCTGTGTCAAAAGCAGTTTTCTCAGCAGCGAGGCGTTGAGAAGAACCCAAATGAGATCGCAAATTGTCTATTTCTTTAGGGGCATACTCAAACTGTCGATATCGGTCTAATTCACCTTGAAGTTCTTCGATCTCATCAGCTTGGCGATCTATTTTCCCATCCTTGTTCGCCATTCGCCGACAAAAATTCTACGCTAAATCCTTTTCAATATCCCACTTCCTCTTCATGATCCTAAACTCCGAAGAAGCATATAAACCTATACTAGCTATCTCGGCTAGCAGAAGGATACCCGACTCAGGATACTGGCACGATAAACTCAATCAACACAAGTTAAGGTTTGAAAAATTGTAACACACCTTGAGCATCGGCGAGTTTGATTTCTAGCTCGCGTGCACGACTCTTATCGTTCTGCAATTGAAATTGGAGAGATTCCACCAACTTCCTTTCCATATGACGATTGGCGGCATCTCACCATACCCAATTAAGGATCTGATACAAGTAAGCAAGTTAGAACGTCAAGCGACAATCAGGAAGATATTAAGAAGTGGGGCATCACCCAGACGTACAGAGTATCAAGAGTCTGAGTTATGTCGTTATAAAGCGACACTGCACCGAGCATTTGTTCATAAGTATACGCTCCAAAGTCGGGGGAAGTGAGTGCTCCAAGAGAGTCCAGGATAGGACCAGAGATGGTAAAGGAGGTTTCAGCACTAGACATAGATCCATCAGTGATCCGGGGCATACGAGGGAGTACTTCCGATTCAACATTAACAACCTTTTCCAACTCGGGCGTCTTCATGGGATCTTGTTTGTCGCCTACCAAATCAGCTGGCACGACCACCTCAGGACCACCCTTCTCGCCCATCTCCTTCCCATCGCCCTTGTCATCCGAGAAATCCTCGCCGAATATGTCATCTTCATCGGGAATCTCGATGATTGGCTTCTTCCTCGACAACAACTTTGTAACAACATTTTTTCCTCTAGTAAGATTATGCCTAAGAGGTTGAGCATCAATATCATGCACACCGGACCCACCAGCTTCATCATCATCGTGCCTATGAAATTTATGCACAAGGCTTCTCGTCAGAACATGTGAAGGCAAAAAATAGGGGCAAGTACATGTACTTATAATAAAATCACTGTGTTTGTTACCTTCTCCTGGTCTTCCTCAACCCTTGTGCCAGCACCCCTTTTTCTCGACGATGCGGTGGCCTTGGTAGAATTTCCCAGAGACTTTGATGAAAACAAATAACCAATTGGTGTCAAAACTAACAAGCTAGAAATTGAGGAAGGCAAAAGGAGACACATACCTTATTAGCCTTGTCGTCATTAACCACCCAGAAAGGATAGGGCTCGGCGGGAAATGGAGGCGACGGGAAGCTACCATGTAAAATGGGCCCTCGGACAAGAAGTGGAACTCTGGGATAAATTGGGTCATTGGTATGACGGGGTCGCCTGTTAGAACCATGTCCGATGGGATCGGCATCTAGCATCATCCTTTCAACATTCTTAGGCATAGTTCTGTGACGATGAGGACTAGCAGCAAAACCGGAAATGTTACCGTTAGTTGAAGTACCGGCTCGATAGTTAGCAAAGAAATTGGCAGCGGTATATTCTGGAGCGTCCTCGGGCTTATAGGTCGACCAGTCGGCGGTGGAGCCACGACAATCTCGGCGATCTCTCCATTCATCCATAATCTGAAAAGTATTGCTATTCCATTGAGACAGAGCACGATAAGGCTTGAGTTGAGAGATCAGGGTAACCACGCACTCAGCCGACTTCTCGTACTTCTCCATGTCGGACTTCCTCAAGGCGCTGTTTTGGCCCGAGATCAGAGTAACTTCGTAATCTTGAAGATGGTACTTCTCTTTCAGCTGCTCAATGAATTCTTCATCAGATATATCTTTCACCCTTTTCTCGGACCTACACGAAATAGAAGGAGAATCGTCAGGAAAGATAGATTTTATGGCGTGATAATCGTACTCAGATGGACTATCAAACAAAAATAGGGAAGCAGGGGGAAAAGCATCAATCTCGTAAAAAACATCATCAACACACCTTTTCTCAGTTATTGAGGGAAAAGAAGCCATGTACGTGAATACTGCAAGACTCAGAAGCTGGTGAAGAAGGTTGGGACGACAGAAACGCAACCTCATCTGTTATAGGACCCGGTGATGAGGACGTGAAGGAAGATAATCAAAAAGTTAAGGGTTCACAGAAACAGAAAGTGATGACGAAAAATCTTAGAGAAAATAATTGCAGCGGCTGGAGATTGAGAAAATGGCGAAGTAGAAGAAAGAGAATAGGCAAATAGAGTATTTAAGGGAAGAAAGAAGTGTGACCGACATCGATGGTTACGAGTCATAAAGGGGAGTTAATGGTTGACTGCATGGCGGAAATTGCGGCATGGACGAGGATGTGGGAAGATGGAACAATTTCCTTCCACTCGTGTCTACCACACGAGCGAAATAAGGGGCATAAATGTAGGTGTAGATTATCCACATGGCTAGGTGGAAACATCTTAAGCTATGATGTACCCAAGGAGGAAGAAGCGAGAATCATGCGATAGAGGCTGGCTGGCGCGAGGATTAAGGAACTGCGAAGGTCGGACGTGACCACTTTACAGCTGTCGGAAAATACTTGACTCCAGACTTCTGACAAAGCTGACAGACGAGACGTATTTGGTCAAACAAGGAGCGTTAGTCAAAGGGATAAGAAGATATGTGCCATATCGTCCAACTGAAAGGGCGACAGGATTGGAAGGGCGACATCGCACTAAGAGAACACATAAAAGGATCGGATCGGACAAGAGACTTCTAAGGAACCAAATTACATCGGTCATATTTACAGAAGGAGATACGATATGAGCGGGCCTGACACATGACTTTAAGATAGATATATTGTGACCAACACCATAGTTTGGTTGTATGTAGTCTCCCCTATAAATAGAAGAACTTGTATCCAAGAGAAAGAGGGTGATTCGGAGAGAGAGAGAGAGACTTGAAATCACACTAGAGAGAAAGAGAGTTGGGAAGTAATTCATCTTGTAAGGAAGAGAGTTCAACTTGGAAAGTGACACCATTGTAACACCTTGAAGTAATAAGATTCATCCTTTCACCCCCGTGGACGTAGGTAATCATACCGAACCACGTATAATCTTATGTCTATTGTTAAGTTCTTACTTTCATTTACATGAGTAGAAGATTTCTATTTTTTGGATGTAGTTTGTAGTAAAATACATCTACAATATATATACAAAGAGAATTGCATTTAGGTTGTTATTTGTTAAATAAGGCCATCTGGAAGAAAAATATATAAAGAAGTTTCAAGCAACAAGGAATTGAGGAAAAAATTACAAATTGTCGAAGTTCTACAAGTTCAAGAGTTTATCATCAACTGTTGAAGACAGAAGACCAAGATGAAGAAGACGGGTCGAAGGAAGGAAGACGTTTCTATTGGATGTTGTGAGAGTGGTGCTTTCATCATTGCAATCAGATGTGAAGGTGGTAAATACTCTCATACTTGCTATAGTGGTTGATTTCTTTTCTTAGAGATCATCAGAAACATATTTTTGTTTTCCACGATTTTGTCGAGTCTCCAAAAATACTTCGGAAGGTTCCCTTGCCACCATTCAACGTATGTAGGTGTTTATGGGTGAAAACTGTTCCTGCCGGATTTGGTAATTTGGGGTGTGTGGATGATGAATGAATCTAAACCCTAAAAAAATGCACTGCGCAGTGAATGCTTTTGATTCGAGAGATCAATCTATACAATTCTGGCCTAAACCAAGAAATGGTCGTTCCAGACACGTTCTTGTGATGTCGCATTGCACGATGTAAACCGCCAGAACAATACCCCAGTATGTATCCCCCAGTTTGTGACATGATTGATGTCTCGAATGTAAGTGTGGATTGTGGGACCCACATAAGATAGCATGTAATGCTAGGTTAAATAACTAAGTTATTTAGGGAGTAGATACTTGTAAAGTATCATGTCTATTATATGTATGTTATGCATCGAACGTATTCAGCATATATGAAGCATTATTGTTGAGCATCATGCCCTACCTACTTCACGTGAGGGTTTGGAGGCTTCATGGGTGAGCCATTCCTTAGCCGACCATGTTAGGTGGAAGAGTGGCAGACGGTGATCATTGTGATACCACATGGGACGCCTAACTCCTATCCTAGGTTTTCCGTCCTAGCTGGCGAAGTTGGACGGATAAGATGATTTGCGACCCTCCTCTACGACCCTTGGATTAGGGTTTAGAAGATGCGCGAGAGTACCCCTTCATCTTGGTCGAATCTAAGCCTGGGAGATGTTTCATGGGGAACCGATCAGGCATGCATGTAGATGGCATGCTGATGTCTATGTCCATGCTTCACTGTCTCATGAAGGTTTGATCTAGGCCACTCGAATTTACCGGTGAAGTTGAGTGGCTGAGATTGATTTGCGACAGAAATCCTATGCCGCAAAGGATTCTTAAAGGGCGTGGTATGCCATCTTCAAGGCATGCGCTTCGAGACAATCAAACTTGGTCGGTCTCGACCGATTAGTCCGGCGTGTAGGAAGTAGGCTGGTCTGCACGCCAATACCTAATTGTCCTATGGAAACACGATCTAAGCCACTCAATTTGTCTGGTGAAGTTAAATGGTCGAGATCAATTTATGATTTGGGAGGTGCGACCATGTTAGTTTGGGCATGCAAATCGAGGCACTTGACCAAGGTTGGATTTGGCGGACCGGTCGGTCATGAAGCCGGGCCCACGATGGTCATACTAGCATGCTCGATCTTTCCTAAAGCTTTATCTTAGCCTTCCATTCAATCCTGCGAAGATGGATGCTCGAGATGATTTTGCGATACAAGGATGATGCCGCAAACCCTAATTTAGGGTTTTGCCGGCCATGCGTCATGCTTGGTTTGGCGTACACAATTTGGGACAACCAATCAAGGTTGCTCCTAACCCATTGGTCATGTGTATAGGCGGGCCCGCGGAGATCGTGTTGATACGTTCTGGGCCTTTTGAATCTACATCTACACTTTCCATTTATGCCTGCAAAGATGGATGGTTGAGATCATTTTGCGACACATCTAATGAGCCGCAAACCCTGATTTAGGGTTTCTTCGTCCATTCTGCTTGGTTTGGACGGTTTGGCAAGTTATGCCGCCCCTTTCGGGGAGGCTGGCCGTGTGTGGCCCGCATTGGGTCGGCAGTGAATGTTCCAATACTTGCTTGGGGGTATTGGATTCGATCTAGACCATACAATCATTCTGGTGAAGTTGGATGACCGTGATCATTCCTAGACTGCTATGGAATGTCTAGATGCTCAATCGGGCAAGTATCACACACCGAGAGTTACAGCCTGTACGGGTATTTCGTGCATGCCTCACTGTTGTTACTTGGATATTAATGTTACTCTGCTGCGAGTAACAGTCAGTCATCATGCCACACCAATAATGAGAGTTCTACTAGGAACATCACAGGAAAAACAAGGCGTTCTATGCATTAATCAATAATGCTAAAATTCACAGAATATTCGGGGGATTGTTGCTACATGCTCCATTCTAGGTGAATTTAATAAAGCGAAGAAGTATTCCTCACTCGTAAAATAATCTCACCCTCTGCAGGGTGATTACACAAAAATTGGTTTTACAACTTTAGCCCTGAACTAAAATCGACCATCAACATTAAGTCCCCTGCCTAGCGTATAATGGATACACTATTGTGGGGTAGTCATTAGATGGTGACAAATAGAGATAAAACTTTTGAGACAAAGTTTAGATATTACTAGGAGAGACAGGTCATCCTGTCCTTGGATCATGTCACGTTCAAGAGGCGTCCAGGGGAGCGTTCCCCTAGAATGATATTAGTCTTGCCTGCTTCGGTCGAGAGACTGCTTCGTGCTTGTTCTGCTCGAATGTCGGTCTTCCCTGCTTTGATCGACCATGCTATGCCTGCTTCGGTCGAGTGTGGGAGATGATGTGAGTATGCATGCTTTGAACATAGGCATATATGCATGCTTCGATCAAACACGGGTCCACCGTGTACATGTTTCAGACGTCGGCCCTGTCATGTGCCTGCTATGCCCGTATGGTTGATGTGCTTGCTCGAGCATCATCCTTAGAACACCGACCCTGTTATCTTGACCAAACACCAGCCTTTCTGCCTTGACCTTGCCACCTTCTTCGCTCAAACGTGGGACCCAATGCGTGTTTGCTTTGCTTAAAAATGAACCTTGTGCGCTCAAATATGGATGAAGGTCCTGCAGAGAGCGTTGAAGCAGCTTCTGGAGCGAGAAGGTCCCTGAGAGTGTTGAAGCATCTTATGGAGGATAGGTCCCAGAGAGTGTTGAAGTGTTGAAGTGACTTCTTCTTCTAGAGAGAGAGATGAAAAGCCTTCTTCTGGAGAGAACATTGAAGCGGCTTGAAGGGTGCATTTGAAGTGGCTTCTGCTGGAGGGAGCATTGATACAGCCTCTTCTTCGGTTTGGTTTCCCTTTTCAAATTACATGCTTCTTTATTGACCATATCTTTTGTGTTGAAGAACTCCTTGATTGACGGCGAAGGAATTTCATGTTGAGCCTCAGTCCCCAAGCATGATTTATATGGTTCTATTTTGTATGGTATCTGTCCGTAGTGGTTTTTGCTATCGTGAAGCTCGGGCATTGGTATCAACAAATGAACAACAGTTCTTATCTGCAGCTGTGATCAGAAGAGACTGGCTGGATTAGGCATGATAGCAACTTGCACGAACTTGGCACTCTTCATACAACGGTAGAGATCGTATCGCTGTTAGAGGGGTATGCTGGAACTGATAGCTTTCTTGATGTTTCTTCATTGAATAGAGAAGAGGGAGACAGTACCCTGACCATGAGTATCCAGGGCTCTCGACTTGATAGACTGCCACGCTAGGTTCATGAGGTCGTCTTTACATCTGCTCTCTAGAGTTTATCCTCATCTTTGGCCATCTTGGAATCATAATGATAACGTGCTCGCATCTCTCTAAATTCGCCATCTTTGAGATGGGAAGTGGTAACCAGTCCCCAGTCATACTACTTTGGTAACGCAACTACTTCTTCTATGGGAGAGGAAATTATAAAAGCGTCTCTTAATGTTTCTGCTGTCGATATAATTATGGAATATCTTGGATATTGTTTCATCATTATGGCAGTCGTGTATGCGGTACTGGAGTTGGAGTTGGCGCGCATGATGTTGTATCTTGGTGGTTTTCCTCTTACTGCTTCGGTGAAACTAGTTCTTTCTAGCAGGGCAGATATTTTTGTAGATGAGCGTTCAATAATTCCAGAGGATGACCAAAAGCGCAGGTTCTCCAACATAGCACGATAGACGTGAACCACTGTCTAATAGAGTGACTCGTTCGGATCTTTCTCAACATGACACATGGATATCGTTATTTTCATGAGGCTGCTCCCTTGAGGTATCGGCTCCAGTGGAAGATTGCCACCATAGAGCGTTGATATGTTGCACCGGCATTCTTTAAACCAAATGGCAGTACAATATAATAAAAATTTCCGAGAGGAGTTCGAAAAGCTATCTTACTTGCATCATGCTCATACATCCTTATATTGTTGTAGCCGCTACATCCATATATGAAGGAGAACATGCCGTGTCCGCTGGTTGCATCTACTGATATGTCAATTTTCTTCGTGTCTGAAATGCAACTCCAAGAGAATATGTCCTGGTACTCTTTGAGAAGTTCCATGAACTTCGTGCGTTCATCCGCACACAAGGTTGAGCTGATGGCGATAGGCCTAAGAGATTCCTCAAAGATTTCAATCTCATCATTTGTGGAGTTGATGCCATCTTGCAGCTGTTAGGGAGCATCTAGCACTTGTTCTTGTGGTTCGTTGCTGTTGTAGCATTTTATTGGGTGGAGAGGCTGGGTAACAGTCTCCCCTGCTAATTGATAATGACAACGTCGGTATACCGTTTTCCCCTTTTGGTCACGACTCACCGCAAAAGTTCGTTCCCTCTAGGTGTGAACATGGGCTTCGGCTTCATCGGATGAAGAAGAATGTTTTGTCAGTAATGATGCGTCGTGGGGCGTAGACCTCAATGATGCGAGTCGGTCCTCCTCCTGGATTGACGCCCATATGGGGAGTGGGATGCAATGGAATTTGTTTGAATCTTCCTGAGAAGCTTCCCTCGATTCGAACAGTTCCTCCCCATATATTGGTGCGTATGGAGAAAATGATATAGGAATACAAACGACTTCTTCATTCAACATAGTCTTCAGGCACTGGAGATACGCTGAATGGATGGTCATGTATGTGCTAGTATGGTTTCCTTCAAAGTCTATCATAGTGGTAGGCTGCCTATGATCTTTCTTGAGCGAACCTTGGTCATCCTGAGAGTCTTGAGAGTAAACACATTCGAAGACGCTTCCGGATCGATAACGGCTCCCTTGGAATCTGAATCCTTGATGCGTGCAGCAACATGTAGTGCCCGGTTGTGACCTTCTTCTGATTGATTGCAGCAAAATTTCTATGCCCGCTGATTCTTCGAGAGGTGTAAAAGTTCGCATAAACTTTCCACTAGAGAAAGCGCTTCCTGATCCACCGGTCTCTACCTCATAGTGAGACTATTGACTTGAGGAAGATCGTTGTGAGGATCAGTCCCCAGTGTAGGAATCTCCATGACATGACCAATCATTTTTGATATCGCTTCTTTGATCAGGTCCATGTAGGTCCGCCCCGCTGAAGTACCTTCTCCGGGTGCATTGAATGCGTTCCTTGTTGGCTCCAGGGGATGTCGCGGCTCTTTTGGAAATAAATCAGTTAATGTCTTAAGAAAAGTGAGTACCTCTTTCTGAGTTGCAGCCATATCCATTCGAGTCTTAGCAAGAACTTCCTTCCTCTCCATCAAATCTGCGATGGTAATGGGAGATAGTCCTCCTCTTGCTCCTACAGATACTCGTATTGATGAAGGAGTGGAATTTGTTCTCTGGCTCTGGTGACAAGAGGCGTCGCTCCTAATGGGATATCTCCTCCTGCTCCGCTGGTGGTAGAAGTGACGGCTCCATTAGATGTATTGACACGGTAGCTCCACTGATAGGTACATCGACACAGGGAGTGTTATCCACACTAGATCCATCAAAATTGATTACTGATCCAGACCTGAGTTCTACCATTTTGAAATGAATTGATCGTTGAATTGATCTTAAGATCTACCCCCTTGAAATTGCGGAAATCGAAACGGGTATTGAAAAGAAGAAATTGAGAATTGGAAATTGATATTGCAACCT
Organism: Papaver bracteatum; assembly: GCA_023529315.1. Classification (NCBI taxonomy): domain Eukaryota; kingdom Viridiplantae; phylum Streptophyta; class Magnoliopsida; order Ranunculales; family Papaveraceae; genus Papaver; species Papaver bracteatum. The sequence goes on along the minus strand of JAJJWX010004646.1, from coordinate 20,952 downwards.
AGAGATTAATCTCCCACTGTGGTCGCCAATTATTTATGGGTGAAAACTATTCCTGCCGAATTTGGTAATTTGGGGTGTGTGGATGAGGAATGAATCTAAACCCTAAACAAATGCACTGTGCGATGAGTACTTTTGATTCGAGAGATCAATCTATATAATTTTGGCCTAAACCAAGAAATGGCCGTTCCAAACTTGTTTTTGGCACAAAGTGAAGGAGATGGGGTTGATCTTAGGGAGGGAAACGAAGAAGGTGTTGAGATTGTGGAAGTGTAGGCTTGTTTATGACTTGTAACAGAAAGGTGAGCAGGCTTACGAATAATGCAAGAAGGCTCTGGGTGTTTGAATAGGTTATTTATTAACACTTGGTTTCTGTATTGTTTTCCGTCTCCTTTCGTGTGTTTTGGAAATAGGGCGGATAACCTATTTATACAAGTCATTTGAGCCTTATTCAAGATTCTCGTGGGTAGTGGAGGAAGTGGAGTAATGGAGTAGTGGAGTTGTGTGTTAGTGTCACACGATCAGTCTTGCCCGCTTCTCTCATCATCACTAACCGTTCATGTCTTCCTAACACGTTCTTGTGATGGCGCATTGCACGCTGCACGCTGTAAACCGCCAGACCAATACCCCAGTATGTATCCCCCAGTTTGTGACATGATTAATGTCTCGAATGTAAGTGTGGATCGTGGGACCCACAAAATATAGCATGTAATGCTAGGTTAAATAACTAAGTTATTTGGGGAGTCGATACTTGTAAAGTAACGTGTCTATTATATGCATATTATGCATCGAACGTATTCGGCATATATGAAGCATCGTTGTTGAGCATCATGCCCTGCCTACTTCACGTGAGGGTTTGGAGGCTTCATGGGTGAGCCATGCCTTAGCCGAACATGTTAAGTGGAAGAGTGGCGGACGGTGATCATGGTGATACCTCATGGGCCGCCTAACTCCTATCCTAGGTTGTCCATCCAAGCTAGCGAAGTTGGACGGATAAGATGATTTGAGACCCTCCTCTGTGACCCTAGTATTAGGGTTTAGAAGATGCGCGAGCGTACCCCTTCATCTTGGTCGAATCTAAGCCTGAGAGATGCTTCATGGGGAACCGATCAGGCATGCGTGTAGACGGCATGCTGATGTACATGTCCATGCTTCACTGTCTCATGAAGGTTTGATCTAGGCCACTCGAATTTACCGGTGAAGTTGAGTGGTTGAGATTGATTTGCAACAGAAATCCTATGCCGCAAAGGATTCTTAAAGGGCGTGGTATGCCATCTTCAAGGCACGCGTTCCGAGAAAACCAAACTTGGTCGGTCTCGGCCGATTAGTCCGACGTGTAAGCAATAGGCTGGTCTGCATGCCAATACCTAACTGTCCTATGGAAACACGATCTAAGCCACTCAATTTTTCTGGTAAAGTTAAGTGGTCGAGATCAGTTTATGACTTGGGAGGTGCGACCATGTTAGTTTGGGCACGCAAATCGAGGCACTTGACCAAGGATGGCTTTGGCGGACCGGTCGGTCATGAAGCCGGGCCCACGATGGTCATGCTAGCATGCTCGATCTTTCTTGAAGCTTTATCTTAGCCTTCCATTCAAGCCTGCGAAGATGGATGCTCGAGATGATTTTGCGACACAAGGATGATGCTGCAAACCCTAATTTAGGGTTTTGCCGGCCATGCGTCATGCTTGGTTTGGCGTACACGATTTGGGACAACTAATCAAGGTTAGTCCTAACCGATTGGTCATGTGTATAGGTGGGCCCGCGGAGATCGTGTTGATACGTTCTGGGCCTTTTGAATCTACATCTACACCTTCCATCTATGCCTGCGAAGATGGATGGTTGAGATCGTTTTGCGACACATGTAATGTGCCGCAAAACCTGATTTAGGATTTCTTCGTCCATTCTGCTTGGTTTGGATGGTTTGGCAAGTTATGCCGCCCCTTTCGGGGAGGCTGACCGTGCGGGGCCCGCATTGGGTCGGTAGCGAGTCTTCCAATACCTGCTTGGGGGTATTGGATTCGATCTGGACCATCCAATCATGCTGGTGAAGTTGGATGACCGTGATCATTCCTAGACTTCTATGGACAGTCTAGATGCTCAATCGGGCAAGTATCACACACCGAGAGTTACAGCCTGTACGGGTATTTCATGCATGCCTCACTGTTGTTACTTGGATATTAATGTTACTCTGCTGCGAGTAACAATCAGTCATCATGCCGCACCAATAATGAGAGTTCTACTAGGAACAGCACAGGAAATACAAGGCGTTCGATGCATTAATCAATAATGCTAAAATTCACAGAATATTCAGGGGATTGTTGCTACATGCTGCATTCTTGGTGAATTTAATAAAGCGAAGAAGTATTCCTCACTCATAAAATAATCTCACCCTCTGCAGGTTGATTACACAAAAATTAGTTTTACAACTTTAGCCCTGAACTAAAATCCACCATCAACATTAAGTCCCATGCCTAGCGTATAATGGATACACTATTGTGGGGTAGGCATTAGATGGTGACAAATAGAGATAAAATTTTTGAGACAAAGTTTAGATATTACCAGGAAAAACGGGTCATCCTGTCCTTGGATCATGTCACGTTCAAGAGGTGTCTAGGCGAGTGTTCCCCTTGAATGATATCAGTCTTGCCTGCTTCGGTCGAGAGACTGCTTCGTGCTTGTTTTGCTCGAATGCCGGTCTTGCCTGCTTTGATCGACCTTGCTATGCTCGGTCGAGCGTGGGAGCTGATGTGAGTATGCATACTTTGAACATAGGCATATGTGCATGCTTCATCAAACACGGGTCCACTGTGTACATGTTTTATACGTCGGCCCTGTCATGTGCCTGCTATTCCCATACGGTTGATGTGCTTGCTCGAGCATCATCCTTAGAACACAGACCATGTTATCTTGACCAAACACCAGCCTTGCTTCCTTGACCTTGCCACGTTCTTCGCTCAAACGTGGGACCCAATTAGTGTTTGCTTTGCTTAAAAATGAACCTTGTGCGCTCAAATGTGGATGTAGGTCCTGCAGAGAGCGTTGAAGCAGCTTCTGGAGCGAGCAGGTCCCTCAGAGTGTTGAAGCAGCTTATGGAGGACAGGTCCCGGAGAGTGTTGAAGTGATGAAGCGACTTCTTCTTCTAGTAAGAGAGATGAAACGCCTTCTTCTGGAGAGAACATTGAAGCGACTTGAAGGGAGCATTTGAAGTGGCTTCTGCTGGAGGGAGAAGTGAAGCGGCCTCTTCTTCGGTTTGGTTTCCCCTTTCAAATTACATGCTTCTTTATTGACCATCTCTCTTGTGTTGAAGAACTCCTTGATTGACGTCAAAGGTTTGAAAAATTATAACACACCTTGAGCATCGGCGATTTTGATTTCTAGCTCGCGCGCACGACTCATCTCGTTCTGCAATTGAAGTTGGAGAGATTCCACCAACTGCCTTTCCCTATGATGATTAGCGGCATCTAACCATACCGGATTAAGGATCTGATACAAGTAAGAAATTTAGAATGGCAAGCGACAATCAGGAAGATATTAAGAAGTGGGGCATCACCCAGACGTACAGAGTCACTCACCACCGTATCAAGAGTGTGAGTTATGTCGTTATAAAGTGGCACTGCACCGAGCATTTGTTCATCAGTATACGCTCCAAAGTCGGGGGAAGTGAGTGCTCCAAGAGAGTCTAGGATAGGACCAGAGATGGTAAAGGAGGTTTCAGCACTAGACATAGATCCATCAGTGATCTGGGGCAGACGAGGGAGTACTTCCGATTCAGCATTAACAACCTTTTCCAACTCGGCGTCTTCATGGGCTCCTGTTTGTCGCCTACCAAATCAGCTGGCACGACCACCTCAGGACCACCCTTCTCGCCCATCTCCTTCCCATCGCCCTTGTCATCCGAGAAATCCTCGCCGAATATGTCATCTTCATCGGGAATCTCAATGATTGGCTTCTTCCTCGACTGCAGCTTAGTAACAACATTTTTTCCTCTAGTAAGATTACGCCTAAGAGGTTGAGAATCAATCTCATGCACACCGGACCCACCAGTTTCATCATCATCGTGCCTAGGAAATTTCTGCACAAAGCTTCTCGTCAGAACATGTGAAGGCAAAAAAATAGGGGAAAGTACATGTACTTATAATAAAATCACTGTGTTTGTTACCTTCCCCTGGTCTTCCTCAACCCTTGTGCCAGCACCCCTTTCTCTCGACGATGCGGTAGCCTTGGTAGAATTTCCGAGAGACTTTGATGACAACAAATAACCAATTGGTGTCAAAACTAACAAGCTAGAAATTGAGGAAGGCAAAAGGAGACACATACCTTATTAGCCTTGTCGTCATTAACCACCCAGAAAGGATAGGGCTCGGCGGGAAATGGAGGTGGCGGGAAGCTACCATGTAAAATGGGCCCTTGGACAAGAAGTGGAACTCTGGGATAAATTGGGTCATTGGTATGACGGGGTCGCCTGTTAGAACCTTGTCCGATGGGATCGGCATCTAGCATCATCCTTTCAACATTCTTAGGCATAGTTATGTGACGATGAGGACTAGCAGCAAAACCGGTAAGGTTACTGTTAGTTGAAGTACCGGCTCGATAGTTGGCAAAGAAATTGGCAGCAGTATATTCTGGAGCGTCCTCGGGCTTATAGGTCGACCAGTCGGCGGTGGAGCCACGACAATCTCGGCGATCTCTCCATTCATCCATAATCTGAAAAGTGTTGTCATTCCATTGAGACAGAGCACGATAAGGATTGAGTTGGGAGATAATATCGTAGTAGAAAGGGCTATCAGGATTGTGCAAAGGGAGACGGAGACCTAGCTCCAGCTGGCCAAGAGTGATAACCACACACTCAGCCGACTTCTCGTACTTCTCCATGTCGGACTTCCTCAAGGCGCTGTTTTGGCCAGAGATCAGGGTAACTTCGTAATCTTGAAGATGGTACTTCTCTTTCAGCTGCTCAATGAATTCTTCATCAGAGAGATATTTCACCCTTTTCTCGGACCTACACGAAATAGAAGGAGAATCGTCAGGAAAGATAGATTTTATGGCGTGATCATCGTACTCAGATGGACTATCAAACAAAAATAGGGAAGCAGGGGTAAAAGCATCAATCTCGTAAAAAACATCATCAACACACCTTTTCTCAGTCATTGAGGGAAAAGAAGCCATGGACGTGAATACTGCAAGACTCAGAAGCTGGTAAAGAAGGTTGGGACGATAAAAACGCAACCACATCTGTTATAGCACCCGGTGATGAGGACGTGAAGGAAGAGAATCAAAAAGTTAAGGGTTCACAGAAGCAGAAAGTGATGACGAAAAATCTCAGAGAAAATAGTTGCAGCGGCTGGAGATTGAGAAAATGGCGAAGTAGAAGAAAGAGAATAGGCAAATAGAGTATTTAAGGGAAGAAAGAAGTGTGACCGACACCGACGGTTACGAGTCATAAAGGGGAGTTAGTGGTTGACTGCATGGTGGAAATCGCGGCATGGACGAGGATGTGGAAAGATGGAACAATTTCCTTCCACTCGTGTCTACCACACGAGCGAAAGAAAGGGCATAAATGTAGGTGTAGATTATCCACAGGGCTAGGTGGAAACACCTTAAGCTATGATGTACCCAAGGAGGAAGAAGCGAGAAGCATGCGATAGAGGCTGGAAGGCGCGAGGATTAAGGAACCGCGAAGGTCGGACGTGACCACTTTACAGCTGTCGGAAAAGACTTGACTCCAGACTTCTGACAAAGCTGACAGACGAGACGTATTTGGTCAAACAAGGAGCATTAGTCAAAGGGATAAGAAGATATGTGCCATATCGTCCAACTGAAAGGGCGACAGGATTGGAAGGGCGACATCGCACTAAGAGAACACATAAAAGGATCGGATCGGATAAGAGACTGCTAAGGAACCAAATTACATCGGCCATATTTACAGAAGGAGATACGATACGAGCGGGCCCGACACATGACTTCAAGATAGATATATTGTGACCAACACCATAGTTTGGTTGTATGTAGTCTCCCCTATAAATAGAAGAACTTGTATCCAAGAGAAAGAGGGTGATTCGGAGAGAGAGAGAGAGACTTGAAATCGCACTAGAGAGAAAGAGAGTTGGGAAGTAATTCATCTTGTAAGGAAGAGAGTTCAACTTGGAGAGTGACACCATTGTAACACCTTGAAGTAATAAGATTCATCCTTTCACCCCCGTGGACGTAGGTAATCATACCGAACCACGTATATTCTTGTGTCTATTGTTAAGTTCTTACTTTCACTTACATGAGTAGAAGATTTCTATTTTTTGGATGTAGTTTGTAGTAAAATACATCTATAATATAAATACAAAGAGATTTGCATTTAGGTTGTTATTTGTTAAATAAGGCCATGTGGAAGAAAAATATATAAAGAAGTTTCAAGCAACAACGAATTGAGCAAAAAATTACAAATTGTCGAAGTTCTACAAGTTCAAGAGTTTATCATCAACTGTTGAAGACCGAAGACCAAGATGAAGAAAACGGGTCGAAGGAAGAAAGACGTTTCTATTGGATGTTGTGAGAGTGGTGCTTTCATCATTGCAATCAGATGTGAAGGTGGTAAATACTCTCATCCTTGCTATAGTGGTTGATTTCTTTTCTTAGAGATCATCAGAAAAATATTTTTGTTTTCCACGATTTTGTCGAGTCTCCAAAAATACTTCGGAAGGTTCCCTTGCCACCATTCAACGTGTGTAGGTGTTTATGGGTGAAAATTGTTCCTTCCGGATTTGGTAATTTGGGGTGTGTGGATGATGAATGAATCTAAACCCTAAACAAATGCACTGCGCAGTGAGTGCTTTTGATTCGAGAGATCAATCTATACAATTCTATCCTAAACCAAGAAATGGTCGTTCCAGACACGTTCTTGTGATGACGCATTGCACGCTGTAAACCGCCAGAACAATACCACAGTATGTATCCCCCAGTTTGTGACATGATTGATGTCTCGAATGTAAGTGTGGATCGTGGGACCCACATAAGATAGCATATAATGCTAGGTTAAATAACTAAGTTATTTAGGGAGTCGATACTTGTAAAGTATCGTGTCTATTATATGCATGTTATGCACCGAACGTATTTGGCATATATGAAGCATCGTTGTTGAGCATCATGCCCTGCCTACTTCACGTGAGGGTTTGGAGGCTTCATGGGTGAGCCATGCCTTAGACGACCATGTTAGGTGGAAGAGTGGAAGACGGTGATCATTGTGATACCTCATGGGACGCCTAACTCCTATACTAGGTTTTCCGTCCAAGCTGGCGAAGTTGGACGGATAAGATGATTTGCGACCCTCCTCTGCGACCCTTGGATTAGGGTTTAGAATATGCGCGAGCGTACCCCTTCATCTTGGTCGAATCTAAGCCTGGGAGATGTTTCATAGGGAACCGATCAGGCATGCGTGTAGATGGCATGCTGATGTCTATGTCCATGCTTCATTGTCTCATGAAGGTTTGATCTAGGACACTCGAATTTACCGGTGAAGTTGAGTGGCTGAGATTGATTTAAGACAGAAATCCTATGCCGCAAAGGATTGTCAAAGGGCGTGGTATGCCATCTTCAAAGCACGCATTTCGAGACAATCAAACTTGGTCGGTCTCGGCCGATTAGTCCGGCGTGTAGGCAGTAGGCTGGTCTGCACGCCAATACCTAATTGTCCTATGGAAACACGATCTAAACCACTCAATTTGTCTGGTGAAGTTAAGTGGTCTAGATCAGTTTATGATTTGGGAGGTGCGACCATGTTAGTTTGGGCATGCAAATCGAGGCACTTGACCAAGGCTGGATTTTGCGGACCGGTCGGTCATGAAGCCGGGCCCACGATGGTCATACTAGCATGCACGATCTTTCCTGAAGCTTTATCTTAGCCTTTCATTCAAGCCTGCGAAGATGGATGCTCGAGATGATTTTGCGACACAAGGATGATGCCGCAAACCCTAATTTAGGGTTTTGCCGGCCATGCGTCATGCTTGGTTTGGCGTACACGATTTAGGACAACCAATCAAGGTTGCTCCTAACCCATTGGTCATGTGTATAGGCGGGCCCGCGGAGATCGTGTTGATACGTTTTGGGCCTTTTGAATCTACATCTACACTTTCCATCTATGCCTGCGAAGATGGATGGTTGAGATCGTTTTGTGACACATGTAATGCACCGCAAACCATGATTTAGGGTTTCTTCGTCCATTCTGCTTGGTTTGGACTGTTTGGCAAGTTATGCCGCCCCTTTCGGGGAGGCTGACCTTGTGGGGCCCACATTGGGTCGGCAGTGAATGTTCCAATACTTGCTTGGGGGTATTCGATTCGATCTGGACCATCCAATCATTCTGGTGAAGTTGGATGACCGTGATCGTTCCTAGACTGTTATGGACAGTCTAGATGCACAATCGGGATAGTATCACACACCGAGAGTTACAGCATGTACGGGTATTTCGTGCATGTCTCACTGTTGTTACTTGGATATTAATGTTGCTCTGCTGCGAGTAACAATCAGTCATCATGCCGCACCAATAATGAGAGTTCTACTAGGAACATCACAGGAAACACAAGGCGTTCTATGCATTAATCAATAATGCTAAAATTCACAGAATATTCGGGGGATTGTTGCTACATGCTCCATTCTAGGTGAATTTAATAAAGTGAAGAAGTATTCCTCACTCGTAAAATAATCTCACCCTCTGCAGGGTGATTACACAAAAATTGGTTTTACAACTTTAGCCCTGAACTAAAATCGACCATCAACATTAAGTCCCCTGCCTAGCGTATAATGGATACATTATTGTGGGGTAGACATTAGATGGTGACAAATAGAGATAAAACTTTTGAGACAAAGTTTATATATTACCAGGAGAGACAAGCCATCCTATCCTTGGATCATGTCACGTTCAAGAGGCGTCCAGGAGAGCGTTCCCCTAGAATGATATCAGTCTTGCCTGCTTCGGTCGAGAGACTCCGTGCTTGTTACGCTCGAATGTCGGTCTTATGTTCTGCTTTGATCGACCTTGCTATGCCTGCTTCGGTCGAGTGTGGGAGCTGATGTGAGTATGCATGCTTTGAACATAGGCATATGTGATTGATTCGATCAAACACGGGTCCACCGTGTACATGTTTCAGACGTCGGCCATGTCATGTGCCTGTTATGCCCGTACGGTTGATGTGCATGCTCGAGCATCATCCTTAGAACACCGACCCTGTTATCTTGACCAAACACCAGCCTTGCTGCCTTGACCTTGCCGCCTTCTTCGCTCAAACATGGGACCCAATGCGTGTTTGCTTTGCTTAAAAATGAACCTTGTGCGCTCAAATATGGATGAAGGTCTTGGAGAAAGCGTTGAAGCAGCTTCTGGAGTGAGCAGGTCCTTGAGAGTGTTGAAGCAGCTTATGGAGGACAGGTCCCAGAGAGTATTGAAGTGTTGAAGCGACTTCTTCTTCAAGAGAGAGAGATGAAACGCCTTCTTCTGGAGAGAACATTGAAGCGGCTTGAAGGGAGCATTTGAAGTGGCTTCTGCTGGATAGAGCATTGAAGCGGCCTCTTCTTCGGTTTGGTTTCCCCTTTCAAATTACATGCTTCTTTATTGACCATCTCTCTTGTGTTGAAGAACTCCTTGATTGACGGCGAAGGAATTTCATGTTGAGCCTCAGTCCCCAAGCATGATTTATATGGTTCTATCTTGTATGGTATTTGTCCGTAGTGGTTGTTGCTATCGTGAAGCTCGAGCACTGGTATCAACAAATGAACAATGATTGTTATCTGCAGCTGTGATCAGAAGAGACTGGAAGGAACAGGCATGATAGAAACTTGCACGAACTTGGCACTCTTCATACAACGTTAGAGATCGTATCGCTGTTAGAGGGGTACGCTGGAACTGATAGCTTTCTTGACGTTTCTTCATTGAATAGAGAAGAGGGAGACAGTACCCTGCCCACGAGTATCCAGGGCTCTCGACTTGATAGACTGCCACGCTAGGTTCATGAGGTCGTCTTTACATATGCTCTCTAGAGTTTATCCTCATCTTTGGCCATCTTGGAATCATAATGATAACGTTCTCGCATCTCTCTAGATTCTCCATCTTTGAGATGGGAAGTGGTGACCAGTCCCCAGTCATACTACTTTGGTAACGCAACTACTTCTTCTATGGGAGAGGAAATTATAAAAGCGTCTCTTAATGTTTCTGCAGTCGATATAAATATGGAATATCTTGGATATTGTTTTATCATTGTGGCAGTCGTGTATGCGGTACTGTAGTTGGAGTTGGCGCGCATGATGTTGTATCTTGGTGGTTTTCCTCTTACTGCTTCGGTGAAACTGGTTCTTTCTAGCAGGGAAAATATTATTGTAGATGAGCGTTCAACAATTCCAGAGGATGACCAAAAACGCAGATTCTCCAACATAGCACGATAGACGTGAACCACTGTCTAATAGAGTGACTCGTTCGGATCTTTCTTAACATGACGCATGGATATCGTTATTTTTATGAGGCTGCTCCCTTGAGGTATCGGTTCCAGTGGAAGATTGCCACCATAGAGCGTTGATATGTTGCACCAAAGATTCTTTAAACCAAATGGCAATACAGTATAATAAAAATTTCCGAGAGGAGTTCGAAAAGCTATCTTACTTGCGTCATGCTCGTACATCCTTATCTGGTTGTAGCTGCTACATCCATCTATGAAGGAGAACATGTAGTGTCCGCTGGTTGCATCTACTGATATGTCAATTTTCCTCGTGTCTGAAATGCAACTCCAAGAGAATATGTCCTGGTGCTCTTTGAGAAGTTCCATGAACTTCGTGCGTTCATCCACACACAAGGTTGAGCGGATAGCGATAGGCCTAAGAGATTCCTCAAAGATTTCAATCTCATCATTTGTGGTGTTGATGCCATCTTGCAGCTGTTAGGGAGCATCTAGCACTTGTTCTTATGGTTCGTTGCTGTTGTAGCATTTTATTGGGTGGAGAGGCTGGGTAACAGTCTCCCCTACTAATTGATAATGACAACGTCGGTATACCATTTTCCCCTTCTGGTCACGACTCGCCGCAAAAGCTCATTCCCTCTTGGTGTGAACATGGGCTTCGACTTCATCGGATGAAGAAGAATGTTTTGTCAGTAATGATGCGTCGTGGGGCTTAGACCTCAATGATGCGAGTCGGTACTCCTCCGGATTGACGCCCATATGGGGAGTGGGATGCAATGGACTTTTTTTGAATCTTCCTGTGAAGCTTCCCTCGATTCGAACAGTTCCTCCCCATATATTGGTGCGTATGGAGAAAATGATGTAGGAATACAAACGACTTCTGCATTCAACATAGTCTTCTGGAACTGGAGATACGCTACAGGAATGGTCTCGTATGTGCTAGTCTGGTTTCCTTCAAAGTCTGTCATTGTGGTAGGCTGCCGTATGATCTTTCTTGAGCGAACCTTGGTCATCCTGAGAGTCTTGAGAGTAATCACATTCGAAGACGCTTCCGTGTCGGTAACGGCTCCCTTGGACTCTGAATCCTTGATGCGTGCAGTAACATGTAACGCCCGGTTGTGACCTTCTTCTGATTGATTGCAGCAAAATGTCTATGCCCGCTGATTCTTCGAGAGGTGTAAAAGTTCGCATAAACTTTCCACTAGAGAAAACGCTTCCTGATCCACCGGCCTCTAGCTCATAGTGAGACTATTGACTTAAGGAAGATCGTTGTGAGGATCAGTCCCCAGTGTAGGAATCTCCATGACAGGACCACTTATTTCTGATGTCGCTTCTTTGATCAGGTCCATGTAGGTCCGCGCCGCTGAAGTACCTTCTCCGGGTGTATTGAATGCGTCCCTTGTTGGCTCCAGGGATGTCGCGGCTCTTTTGGAAATAGATCAGTTAATGTCTTAAGAAAAGTGAGTACCTCTTTCTGAGTTGCAGCCATATCCGTTTGAGTCTTAGCAAGAACTTCCTGCCTCTCCATCAAATCTGTGATGGTAATGGGAGATGGTCCTCCTCTTGCTCCTACAGCTACTCGTCTTGATGAATAAGTGGAATTTGTTGCTCTGGTAACCGTCGGGGGTGTTATGATCGAAGAAATGCCAAGGTTTGCAGCTGCTCTGGCTTTGGTGACAAGAGGCATCACTTCTAATGGGATACATCCTCCTGCTCCGCTGGTGATAGAAGTTACGGCTCCATGAGATGTATTGACCACGGTAGCTTCACTGATAGGTACATCGACACAGGGAGTGTTATCCACACTAGCTCCATCAGAATTTATTGCTGATCCAGACCTGAGTTCTACCATTTTGAAATGAATTGATCGTTGAATTGATCCTAAGATCTACCCCCTTGAAATTGCGGAAATCGAAACGGGTATTGAAAAGAAGAAATTGAGAATTGGAAATTGATATTGCAACCGAGAGATTAATCTCCCACTGTGGTCGCCAATTATTTATGGGTGAAAACTATTCCTGCCGGATTTGGTAATTTGGGGTGTGTGGATGAGGAATGAATCTAAACCCTAAACAAATGCACTGGGTGGTGAGTGCTTTTGATTCGAGAGATCAATCTATACAATTCTGGACTAAACCAAGAAATGGACGTTCCAGACTTGTTTCGGGCACAAAGTGAAGGAGTTGGGGTTGATCTTAGGGAGGGAAACGAAGAAGGTGTTGAGATTGTGAAAGTGTAGGCTTGTTTATGACTTGTAACATAAAGGTGAGCAGGCTTACGAATAATGCAAGCATGCTCTGGGTGTTTGAATACGTTATGTATTAACACTTGGTTTATGTATTGTTTTCCGTCTCCTTTCGTGTGTTTTGGAAATAGGGCGGATAACCTATTTATACAAGTCATTTGAGCCTTATTCACGATTCTCGTGGGAAGTGGAGGAAGTGGAGTAATGGAGTAGTGGAGTTGTGTGTTAGTGTCACACGATTAGTCTTGCCCGCTTCTCTCATCATCACTAACCGTCCATGTCTTCCTGACACGTTCTTGTGATGGCGCATTGCACGCTGCACGATGTAAACCGCCAGACCAATACCCCAGTATGTATCCCCCAGTTTGTGACATGATTGATGTCTCGAATGTAAGTGTGGATCGTGGGACCCACATAAGATAGCATGTAATGCTAGGTTAAATAACTAAGTTATTTGGGGAGTCGATACTTGTAATGTATCGTGTCTATTATATGCATGTTATGCATCGAACGTATTCGGCATATATGAAGCATCGTTGTTGAGCATCATGCCCTGCCTACTTCACGTGATGGTTTGGAGGCTTCATGGGTGAGCCATGCCTTAGCCGACCATGTTAGGTGGAAGAGTGGTGGACGGTGATCATGGTGATACCTCATGGGCCTCCTAACTCCTATCCTAGGTTGTCCGTCCAAGCTGGTGAAGTTGGACGGATAAGATGATTTGCGACCCTCCTCTGTGACCCTTGGATTAGGGTTTAGAAGATGCGCGAGCGTACCCCTTCATCTTGGTCGAATCTAAGCCTGGGAGATGTTTCATGGGGAACCGATCAGGCATGCGTGTAGACGGCATGCTGATGTCCATGTCCATGCTTCACTATCTCATGAAGGTTTGATCTAGGCTACTCGAATTTACCGGTGAAGTTAAGTGGCTGAGATTGATTTGCGACAGAAATCCTATGCCGCAAAGGATTCTTAAAGGGCGTGGTATTCCATCTTCAAGGCACGCATTTCGAGACAACCAAACTTGGTCGGTCTCGGCCGATTAGTCCGGCGTGTAGGCAGTAAACTGGTCTGCACGCCAATACCTAACTGTCATATGGAAACACGATCTAAGCCACTCAATTTGTCTGGTGAAGTTAAGTAGTCGAGATCAGTTTATGATTTGGAAGATGCGACCATGTTAGTTTGGGCACGCAAATCGAGGCGCTTGACCAAGGATGGCTTTGGCCGACCGGTTGGTCATGAAGCCGGGCCCACGGTGGTCATGCTAGCATGCTCGGTCTTTCCTGAAGATTTATCTTAGCCTTCCATTCAAGCCTGCGAAGATGGATGCTCGAGATGATTTTGCGACACAAGGATGATGCCGCAAACCCTAATTTAGGGTTTTTCCAACCATGCGTCATGCTTGGTTTGGCGTACACGATTTGGGACAACTAATCAAGGTTGGTCATGACCGATTTGTCATGTATATAGGCGGGACCGTGGATATCGTGTTGATACATTCTAAGCCCTTTGAATCTACATCTACACCTTCCATCTATGCATGCGAAGATGGATGGTTGAGATCATTTTGCGACACATGTAATGCGCCGCAAACCCTGATTTAGGGTTTCTTCGTCCATTCTGCTTGGTTTGGATGATTTGGCAAGTTATGCCGCCCCTTTCGAGGAGGCTGACCGCGCGGGGCCCGCATTGGGTCGGCAGTGAATGTTCCTATACCTGCTTGGGGGTATTGGATTCGATCTGGACCATCCAATCATGCTGGTGAAGTTGGATGACCGTGATCGTCCTAGACTGGTATGGACAGTCTACATGCTTAATCGTGCTAGTATAACACACCAAGAGTTACAGCCTGTACGGGTATTTCGTGCAAGCCTCAATGTTGGTACTTGGATATTCATTTTACTCTGCTGCGAGTAACAATCAGTTATAGGTTAAAGGTCTTATTTTGCCACTTTTTGTATTAGCGACTAAATCGCAGGACGTCTTTGCACTTGCATGTAAAAACCCATTGATCTTGCCTTATTTGCATTTTGTCAATTTTCTGCAACAATATGATAAACTTAAGTTCCCTTGCGAGAACAAAGTTTTATGACATTGTCGTCTTGCGATGAAATCGCAGGACGTCTTTACACTTTCATGTAAAGACCCCTTGATCTCATATTAACTTTTTCTTATGGCTTGTTGCCTCTGGATAATTTTTGTCACGTGATAATATGACAGGCCTAAATGTTCTTGAGATCATAAATCCCCATGACATTGTCGTCTTTAGACACTTATCAGCTCCCTAATGGAGGGTGTCGCCCTTATCTTCCTCCTGGTTGCCCCTTCAAGGAGGTCACATCTTCCATACAAGACTAGTTCCTCCCATCCAGATTTACCAACAACCAGTTGTTTTCTCAGCCTCTTGTCCTTTATGCCTATATGGCTTATAGTTACAAGACTGCACCCTAAGTGGGTGTTTCTTTGGGCCGAGTGCATCATAGCCAAGACTTGCCAAGAATGTCCAGGATAGTTTCATACGCCCCGGTCACCCTTGGCTCAACCGTGTACCTCGGCACCTTGGTCATACTCTGCACTCCTTAGAAGAGACTCTCGGTCGTCCAACCAGGGTATAACCTTATATAGTTGGAAATCCAAGGTACCTCTCCTGAATAGGCTTTCTTTAACCCCCAACATATTCATGACTCAGGTTCCAGCAGCGGTATAACCTTATCCCTGAGTCACGCAAAGAGATACCCCCTTATATGACGCACTTTAGGTCTTACATTTGCCTCTTGCGAAATTGTATCCGCGAACTAGGGTGTACGTCATAAAGGTTCGTCCCATTCTATTAATCTCTGCGAAATTTGTATTCGCGTTTCTTGCGAGTATTGTAACTCTGATAAAAAAAAAAATCTTTGATATTTTCTTTTCTTGTACAATTTTTCAATTTCATCTTTTTCATTCAAACGAAATACTCTTTTGAAATATTTTCTTCAAGCAACTCATTCATAAATTTCTTAGATTTTATCATTTTACCTTTCTACTTACTACTTTCTCGCTTGCTCTTTTGTTGCGCTTTGTTATTTTCTATTCGTCATGAGACGCTGCCATCTACTTCCTCTCGCCTTTCTATTGTATCAACCATTAGTCTGTCATATCTTTGTCTTTGCTTGATGTTGTGTTTCCAATTGCCATTCTTCACAGCTCTCTCTTCGCAAGATTTTACATCAATCTCAGAACATTTCCTTCTTTCTCCCCAATCTCCTTTAATGATTCCAACACCATTAGGATGAGGAAATTTAATGCATTGGTGAAAGGTGGATGCCACACCTAATATCCCATGTAGCCAAGGTCGGCCAATCAGGGCATTATAATGTGATTCAATATCAACAACGCAGAACAGGATCTTAGAAGATATCCCCTTTAATGTAATTCGCATTGTAATTTCCACTTTGGGTTGGTTAGTTGTACCATTAAAACCATAGATTTTATATGTTGATGGTATCAAGTCCTGGTCTTTTCCACCCATGGTTTTGTAGGTATGATAAAATAGGATATCAACTGAACTTCCAGTATCTATTAGAACTCTGTTAATGGCCGAAGAATCTTCAATTTCATCATCATTTTCTTCATCTTCTTCTTCTATTTGTTTTGGATTTATTTCTAACCTTACCACCAGTGGGTTGTCATGCATCTCGCCAGGCTCTGGTACCTCTTGCGCAGTGAAATAAATAGTTTGCTTTTGCCACTCTTCTAATGGCGAGACTCTCGCAATATTTATTATCTCTCTTCCATTCATGTCTCTCGCGAAGACTCGGCTTAGAATGTTGTCGTGGAAGTCATCAATAGTTTTGAATGAATGTATGATGGAATTACAGAACAAATTCTTCGCTTTGGCTCCAACCTCTATCACAAATGTTTCTGCTCCTTTTACAAGTATTCACTCGCGAACATCGGTGCTAGCGGTAACTGCTGAGATTGCGGATGTCCCATTACAAAATGATTTAATTTTCCCTGATCAATCATCCTCAAAATTATTCTTTTTACATTCCTGCAATCGTTTACTAAGTGACCATGAAAGTGATGGTAAGGACAAAATTCTTGATTTCGATTATTTGGATGTGGCTCTTTTCCCATATTCCAGGGTGATGGTATATTTTCCATCAAAATAATAGCTTCCCAAATTTTTTCTAGACTAGTATTTAGAGGTGGCTGTAGTAGCAGGAATTCCCACACTACACCCCTATTATGATTCTACAGAAATCTATGAGAAACTAGTTGAAGATTTGAAGAATTAAACGACACTTTATTATTTAGATCTCAGATTACAGAAAATATTTAAACTCAGAATTGCAACTTTCTTTCTAGAGTTTCTCTCTCCTCAAGACTTTCTCAACTCTAAAAAATACATCCTCCCCTTCTGGACTTACTTGAACCCTTTATATAGGAGATTACATAGTGGGCGACAGCTAAGTTTTCCCCTTCTTTCGGATCTATTCTGCGATCTCATCGCGATAGTTACAATGTTAATTATCGCCAACTTTTGTAGTCCTCATGAAACAACACGCTTTTACCATGCTTCTTCAATCGTCAGCTATTATGATGTTTTCTCATGACACTCGCCAAATGTCGTTGGAGAATCTCACGACGCTCTCGTGAAAGATGTCGTTAATATTGTAGGAACATTCGACCTTCTCATTAAAGCGTTGTTCGCATCGCAAGAATATCGTTGTGGCGATATTCTGGTCCTACATCTTGCCTCTTCTCATATCTTTTCTGCGAAGAAGAGAAGATCGTGAGAATAAATTGCTGCAATCACCTATCCTTTCACCTCCATCTTTGTTCTGACACGTCTCTAAGCTTTTCACCAGCTGTCTCCACGTAATTTTATCATCCATATATTTTTCGACACGTCAACTTAAACCGCTATAATCTGACCATTCGCGTCCTTTCATTGTATTAATTACATTTACTTTCTCGAGAAACTTCTTCTCCTATAAATACCTTTTCATTCTCCTCTTTTTCTCTTTTTACATTCTCTTTCTTTCTTCTTCTCTGTGATTTTATTTGTTCTTCCGCAAATTGCGCATCTGTTATTTTCGCCATTTCTTCCTTCTTTTTCAATCTTCTTTCATTCCCATACTCTAAAAAATGGTTGCTGTTGGTGCTAAAAACTTGACTGTCTTCAATTTGATGCAAGAAAAACTCAAAAACAAAGGATTTAACTTATCTTTAATCTCAGGTCAAAGTCCTAAATTTGATCTTTCTCTTGAACTATTTTCCAATTTTCAATGTTCTCGCCAAAAAATCATAGTTTCGTTAGGCCAACTTGAAGCTGGTCTTCCACTTCCTCTCTATGATCCTGAACTTCCACTATTTTACCAAATAATTTCTGACGAGAGATTTTCGCGGCAGTATATCAACTCGGTGGAGATTGTATTAGATTATTACTTGAATATGCCTCTCGTGGCGCTGGTAAAGGATCGCGATATTATGAAGAAGATAGAAGTCTTAAATATAAACATATTCCAATTATCCCTAGATTATACCGTAGATAACTTCTTTAGAAATTACCAGTTACTCCCTATGAAAAGGGATATCACCTCGTTGGGGTGTCCGCTTGATTAAAAAGAAACTCGTTGTTAAGGACGCTCTCATGCTAGATTTCGATTTGCATACCAATACAAATCATGGCCCTCGCCATTCTAGTGATGATAAGTGGTTTATCTTTCCCCTATGTATTGAAGGTCCTTATATATCTGGTTCTCTCCAACTTCCTGCGAATCTCTCTCAGTATGAACCATGGGTTTTCAACTGGCCTACTAAATCTGTAGATGTATATTCTCCTTAACCTCTTGCATTGTTATTATTCATTATCTTCTTTATATATCTATATTTTCGCTAACTTCTTTGTTGTCTCGCATATTGACAAAATGAAACTCAACTATCAAAATTTTAGGAAACCCAGCACTCTTTTAGCTCTCAGATCTTTGACAGATGAAGTAAGAAATATTCCTTTTCTAGTCTTAACAATATATTGTTGCCCCTATTTCTTATCTTTATCTGTGCTTATAGGTGATTGAAGAATTAGCACCCTTAGAGCCAAAACCCAAGGTGAACCCTTCAACTGATCGCAAAGGGAAGTCTGCTTTTTCTAGTAAAGGAAATCCAACTGCCTCTCGTGATGAAGAATCTAGCGAGCCTCCTTTAAAGAGGAAGAGAATTCTGCATTCTTCTTCTCAACATATTCAAGAAGATTTGAATTGTAGGATCAGAATATTGTCACAACAATATTCTTGCGAAATAAATAACTTGATTCATGATATATTAATGACGGTTTTGTGAGATGACGCAAGGTTTATTAATGATAGTTTAAGAAATATCCAAAGATGACTTAAACAATGACGTAATGGTTGAAAACGACGGAAACACGAAGAAAGTGTGACATATCTGCGATATATCAATAAAACCTGCGAAATATAAAGGCGGTGCTAATCACGATTTATCGCAAAGAATCAGATCCGAAATTGAAAGGGATCTTAGTCATGTAAATGAGTTGTAATCCACTATGTAAATACCTATATAAAGGAGATGAATAGTTCCAGAGAGGGTAATGATTTTTTTGAGTGCTAAGAAAGTTTTTTAGGAAAGAGAAAATTTTATTAAGTATTCTGTGTTCTTGATTTCTGTAATTCCTTAAGATCATATTAATAAAAAGTGTCTTTAATCTTTAAATTATGTCATAAGTGTTGATAAATTCTTGAGTAGGGTGTAGTGTGGGAATTCCAGCAACTACATTTTGGCGTCCAAAAATAGGGAGAATTAATTTGAGAAATTTCAAATTGCAACTTTGAGGATTTGAAGAAATTGTTAGAATTGAAGAAATGGCTAGAAGGAGAAGAAATACATGAGAACCACCAACAACAGTGAGAAGAAGTAAAAGAATTGCAGGTGAAGGAACAAGTGAATTGAAAGGATATTTAAGGTTCAGATCAGGAAGAGGTAGAATGAGAAATGGAGCAGAAAATTCAATTCAACTACCAAATCAACAAACACAAGCACAAGATAGAAATGTGGATTATGATAGAGTAAGTTTGCATACTTGGAGGTCTGATTCGATAGAAGAGGAAGAAAATCAAGAAGAGGAAAGAAATCAAGAAGTGGATGGAGGAGTAATTCATTAAGGACATGAAGTAGTAGATGATTTGAGACAAAGGATACGGAAGAAAGAAGATTAGAGG
This sequence comes from Papaver bracteatum, assembly GCA_023529315.1. Classification (NCBI taxonomy): domain Eukaryota; kingdom Viridiplantae; phylum Streptophyta; class Magnoliopsida; order Ranunculales; family Papaveraceae; genus Papaver; species Papaver bracteatum. The sequence continues at coordinate 1,052 of JAJJWX010004646.1, read as the reverse complement.
CGAAGAGCGTGCAAATCTTACAAGGCAAAATCATGAACTAAGAATGGAAAATTTGAGGTTGCAAAACAGAAGATCAAGAAGCAGCAGGAGATCAAGTTCAAGATCATATAGAGAAGAAACAAGACAAAATCATCCTATACAAAATGTTGGCGAGAATTTGATAACTGAACGTTATATTCCCCGCGGAGAAACTTTGGGTATTAGACATGATCAAGATGAAGGGAGAAAATCAAGAAGAGGAAGGAGAATGCTACGTGATGAAGAGATTCGAAGAAATCGCGAGAATAATTGAAGATGATATTGAGAGACATTATATTGAGAAAGTACATTTAGCGGGAGAAAGAGAGAGATTGCGAGCGGAGGTAGAAGAACAAGAAATTCAAGCAAAAGATTGCGTCGAGAATAATCATGATAATCGAAAAGAAGACGTATACAAAATCACAATAATGACAATCTCAATGAGGAATATGATAGAATTCACGAGATATAGAAAGACAACGAAGAGAAACGATAAGGGATGAGGAAATTAGCGGAGGAGAAAATGAAAGACAAAATCAAGAAGAAGAAAACCGCAGAAGAAGGCAAAATCAAGATATTGTAGAAGAAGCGCGAAATATCGCAAGACAAGAAGGCATGAACGCAGGCAAAGAGAGGTCACGTTAGAAAAGGCCAATGGAGCAAAATTCTGGTGGGAATGAACAAATTTTGCGAGAATTAGCGGAAATGAGAGAAATGATAAATAATAGAAGAGAAGGAGGAAGAAGGCAACTTGATGAGGCAATCGAAGAAGTTGCGAAAAACTCCATTTACTCAAGAGGTACAATTAGGAGGATACCTCCAAAATGCAATTTGCCTGTTGACCAGTATTTTTGATGGGACCACATGTGTTGTCCAACATATTAAAGCCTATATTCGATGCATGCTAGAATGGGAGAACCACGATGTCGTTTTGTGCAAATATTTTAAGTCAAGCTTAACTGGCGAAGCATTTAAATGGTTTGAAATCCTTCCCAAGCTTAACTAACTTCTTAGGAGCGTACATAAGCAATAAC
>JAJJWX010004645.1:0-19526 GCA_023529315.1 Papaver bracteatum | reverse complement strand
TGGAAGGTCATCAAGTGCCTGAAATATCACCACATGGTCCAATCTCGCAGGATTTTCAGAATGGAGGGCATGCTTCCTTGCCTAATGGAACTCCAAGTAGTCGGGTTCAACACAATAGTAATCTAGATGTTAACACCAATGGCAAGAGAAGAATATGAGGTGGTGTGAAAGCTGCAAAAGCAGCGAGAGACGTAGCCCAACGAGCATCATAAGGAGGTTCAAACGAGTTCAACTATGCTGATCACAAGAAAATGGAGATGCAGATAGAGGCAGATAGAGTGAGGGACCGTGCCATTGCTTTAGAAAATTAACGGAAATCTCGTGTTTCGCGAGAACAACACTGCAGGGATTATAATCTAAACAAGTTACTCAACATGGACACCGGAAAAATGAATGAACGATAATATGCTACATGGATTACGCAAATGGATCAAGTCCAGGATGATTCAGTTGTGAATGTTGCAGACGAAGGTGATGCCTCAGAAGAAAACGAAGAGGAATTCAATCTTGATAATACATGAATTAAAATTACTTTTATAATTCAGTCTTGCTAATAACACATTAGTTTAGTTTAATTAAAATTACTTTTATAATTTAAAAATATATTAATTAAAATAAACAACAATTTTTAAATTGAAAAACTTATTAATCATCTGCCTCTCCCTCTTCCTCTGCCTCGCCCTCCCGCATCGTCTGCTGCACCTTTTAAAGGCCAAAGGTGCTTTGTTAAATCTTGTCTTAGTTGTGCATAGATTCCCCGATTGTGGAGTCTGTCAGTGACAAGTCTATATTCTCTTGCAGGACGACCATGCTCCACCACAAGATTCGGCCTAAAATATTCATCTTCAAAACTAGTCTAGGTTGGGTCACGCCTGGTTTCTTCAATGACCATATTATGTAGAATAATACAAGTCAGCATAATTTTGTTCATTTCTTGAATATCAAAAAAACGTGCTGGCCCAGCTATGATGGACAACTTCCTTTTCAATATGCCAAAAGCGCGGTAAACATCCTTTCTACATGCCATTTGTTGTGTGTTAAAGTACTGCATATCCTTCGAAGTTGTCGGACCATGGCCTACCTGTTTATAAGCTTGAACCATAGTTGACCATTCTGGATAGATTCCGTCTGCTAGATAATAACCTTGATTGTAGTGATTATCGTTGATGGTGAAATTACAGTGCAGCGCGATCCCATTCTTAAGATCTTCAAACAATGGTGACTTATATAAAACGTTGAGATCGTTATTTGAACCTGGGAGTCCAAAATAAGCATGCCAAAACCAACAATCGTAGCTAGATGAAGCTTCTAAAATTACAGTTGGTTTTGGATAATGACCCTTATATTGCCCTTCCCATTCTGCCAGACACAAATGCAACATCCAGTGCATGCAGTCAAGACTACCAAGCATTCCTGGAAAACCCCTCTCGGTGTTGTCTGCAGTTATTCTTTGAACATCTTCCTGAGTAGCCTTTCTTAAAAAGGTAGGACCAAAATGCTCGATTATTATTTAGCAAAACAGTTTGAGATACCTAAAGGCGGTTGTTTTCCAATACGAATGTAATCGTCCCTGGAATCCGCTGGTACCCCGTAACATAGTATACGGAGGGCCGCTATGACCTTTTGTTCGGGACTAAAGCCTCGTCTATGTCGTTCATCATACTGATAATTAAATAAAGGTTGTACCTGACAAAGCTCGGTAATAATCCTTTGTGTCAAGTTGCGGCCCATGCGAAATCGTCCCTGAAAATTATGTTCGGAATACACACAGTCATGATTAAAATAATCATGCATAAGCTTTTCGTGGTAAAAATGTCGATTCCGCCATGTCCATCTTCTAGTTGCAACTTCATTTGGCTCTAAAGGCTTTGGTATGATCCCAGTTTGTAATTGCAGAATCAAATTTCATCTTTTTCTATCTTGATCTGCGTCTTCATCCATTTGGTTCAAAAACTCTATACACATTTCTTCATCTTCTTCATACAACATGGCATCCATCTCCATATCCTCCTCAGAATAATCAGAATTCATGATTGGAAATTGAGAGTAATCGAATTAAAAAAAGAATGATCGGATGAAAGATTGTTGTGTATTTGTGAGATCAAATTCGAGTCTATTTATAGAAGTGGGAAGTAGCCGTTCCGATATCCGTTGGTGTTAATATCTAGATTACTATTGTGTTGAACCTGACTACTTGGAGTTCCATCAGGCGAGGAAGCAGGCCCTCCATTCTGAAAATCCTCCGAGATTGGACCATGTGGTGATCTTTCAGTCACTTGATGACCTTCCAACAAGTATGGGTTAAACTTATTAAGCACCCTCAAAATGGTGAAACAACTTTCATATTGGAATCTTGAACCTTTGTGGGTTCTTTGCCACTCTTTCCGTCATCTTCGTTCCATATCTGGTTCGCTTTCACCACTTCTTCTGTTGTTCCAAATTGAGTGATAATAGCTACATATTCACTAATGGCTGCTGCAATTGTGCAAAAACTATGACATAACCCATCCACATCACGAGCATATTTGTTACCGGTTTCCTTGCAAAAATTTGTTAAAATTTTACCGTAAAAAGAGTTTTTTTCTTTACTGAAACTATTAATATTATCTACTGTGTATAATACATAATTTATGCAAAGTGACTCATCTTCATCCATTGTATACTTCGGACCACGAATTCTTGTGCTCTTTTGCTGTGATTTGTCATGGTATTTGTTGTGGTGTTTGTTGTTGTGACGATGACATATTTGTGAAATTGAATTGATATGAGTAGTTTTGTTTGTAAGGTTGAGGAAGGTGTGGGTAAAAGTCTAAAGACGAAACAAATTTATAGGGTAAGGGAAGCGGGATGGGAAAACCTGGGGGGCGTTCTCACTATGAACTCGGCGACATTAGACAAATCGCTGGCGCCAAGTTCACTAACGCGCAATCTGGTGGAAATCTCCGTTGCGTCAACTACGATGTTTAAATTGAAGTTATTTGAGCCGTGTTATTAGTCATGAAAGATTTTTATTGAATGTTGCGTGCCATTTAACCGATCAATCTCTCTACCACTTGATGCGAGCCCTAGATCTTTTTATTTGAGAGTGCCTCAGTGTTCAAATGAAAAAATCTGTTCATTTGAACATCCATTTTCTTGATTTGTTCATCCCATAGTGGGATAAAAATGAACAAACTCTAGGTTTGTTCATCCCATAGGAATTGCCCTTAGTTTTTTCTCTTACCAAAACAAGAGGAGGAGAACAAGTCTTATATCTCCTGATGCCTTCCCTTGCACCCGTCCTTGCAGAAAATTCAAATGGGAAAATCCTTTTTGACTACAAAGAAGAATTAGTCTTTCTTCTTAGCAAACCCTTTTTTACTATTAAACTAGAAAACCCCTTTTGACTACTAAACTAGCATACCCTTTTTGACTACTAAACTAGAATTCAAGGAACATATGCTACAAATCTCCACCTTGACTTGAATATCATAACCACTTATCATCATCGTGTTCGTTCAGCCCCTCAAGGGCTCTCAACACCTGTTCACACCAACCAAGTCCAAGCAATGCTTGAACTTGATAATTGGAACCGGCTTTGTCAACATGTCTGCAGGGTTATCCGCTGTAGGAACCTTTAGCATCGCTATCCTACCTTCCTCAATTGCATCCTTGATAAAATGATACTTGACATCGATGTGCTTCGTTCTCTCATGATACATATGGTTCTTGGTCAAGTGAATGGCACTTTGACTTTCTCAGAACAAAGTTGCAATATCTTGCTTGAAACTTAAATCACCAACCAAACCCATCAACCATATACCTTCCTTCACTGCTTCCGCGGCTGCCATGTACTCTGCCTCAGTTGTAGACAATGTAACTGTGCTTTGCAAAACCGACCTCCAGCTGATAGTACTACCACACAATGTAAAAAAGTATAACCTATCAATGACCTTCTTCTATCAAGATCACCTGCATAATCGTAATCAACATAACCCACAACATTTGTCGAATCACCATAGTGTTTATCAAACACTAAACCAACATTTGTACAGCCCCTTAGATACCTCAAAATCCACTTTACAGCTTGCCAATGAGCCTTCCCGGGACTTCCCATGTATTTTCTTACCACACTCACATCTTGTGAGATATCCGTCATTATACAAACCATAGCATACATGATGCTACCAACTGCGTTTGCATATGGAACTCGAGACATATACTTTTCCTCATCTACAGTTTGAGGTGATTGCCTTCTAAAAACTTTAAAATGTGTTGCCAAAGGAGTACTTACTGGTTTTGCATCTTTCATATCAAACAGCTCCAACATACTCTCGATGTAAGCCTCCTGGGACAAATACAACTTGCCTTCAGCTCGGTTTCTATGAATCTCCATGCCCAATATCTTCTTTTCTGCACCCAAATCCTTCATCTCAAACTCACTACTCAACTGCACCTTCAACTTCTGTATCTCTGACATTTCTTTGCAAGCGATCAACATATCATCAACATACAAGAGTAAATACACAAATGAACCATCTTGGAGTTTCATGTGATATACACAACTGTTATACTTACTCCTACTGTATCCATTTGCCAATATAAACGTATTAAAATGTTTATACCACTGCCTTGGAGATTGCTTCAAACCATACAAATATTTGTTCAACAAACATACATGGCCTTCTTTGCTAGAAACTTCAAACCCCTTTAGTTGTTGCATATAAATACGCTCTTCCAAATCACCATGAAGGAAATCTATCTTAACATCTAGTTGTTCCAATTCTAGATCTTTTAAAGAAACTATAATAAGCAATGTTCTAATAGAACTATGTTTAACAATAGGAGAAAATACCTCATTGTAGTCAATGCCTTCTCTTTGTGTAAACCCCTTTTCCACAAGCCTTTCCTTGCACCTTGTTCCTTCACCATCTGAAGTACCTTTTTTCTTCTTGAAAACCCATTTGCTTCTAATAATCTTCTGTCTTTTTGGTCTTGCAACTATCTCCCAAGTGTCATTCTTGTCAAGAGACTCAATTTCTTCAATTGCAGAAGTTCCCCATTCTACTGATTCTTCACCACTGATTGCTTCTTCATAGGTTCTTGGCTCATCCTTATCAATGCTCTCACCTACTTCAAGTGCATACGCAACCAAATAAGCATGGCCATATCTCTGAGGTGGTCTAACTTGCCTCCTCTCTCGATCTCTTACAAGATTATACTGATGATCTTGTGCTTCTTCTTCCTGGGTAGGTTCTTGTACAATATCTTGATCATCATCATCATTAGAAACAACAGTCTCATTATTTTCTTGAACTTGTATCTCAAGTTCCACCTGGTCACCAAGCTCCACCTTATCACTAACACCCTCTTCAACTATTCCATCTAGTTCTCCATTCTTTGGCTTCAACATCGATTGCTCATCAAATTTCACATCTCTGCTGATAAGAAACTTATTTGATCTTTTTGTAGGACACCATAACCTGTAGCCTTTCACACCCTTTGCATACCCAAGAAATATACACTTCTTTGCTCTAGGCTCTAGCTTCCCCTCATTCACATGAGCATAGGATGGACATTCAAATATCTTCATGTCTTAATAGTTAGCATGTGAACCTGTCCAAACTTCATTTGGAGTCTTACACTCAATAGCATTCGATGGAGACATGTTCACTAAATAAGCTGATGTGTTTGCTAGTTCTTCCCAAAACTGCTTTGGTAACCCGGCATTGGAGAGCATGCACCGTGCATTCTCCATTATGGTTATGTTCATCCTTTCCGCAATACCATTTTGCTGTGGTGTTTTCTGAATGTGCGGTGTCTCAAAATCCCTTGCTCCTTGCAGATCTCATTGAACTCACCCCCACAAAATTCCAAACCATTTTATGTCCTCAAGCACTTGATTTGTCTTCCGGTTTGATTCTCAACCATAGTCTTCCATTGCTTGAACTTGACAAAAGTTTCATCTTTGTGTTTAAGTATGAATACCCACATTTTCCTTGAGAAATCATCAATGAATGTCAACATATATCTACCACCACCATGTGAATCAACCCGAGAAGGACCCCAAAGATCATAATGAATATAATCCAAAATACCCTTGGTGTTATGAATAGTTGTACTAAACTTGACTCTACACTGCTTTCCAAAGACACAATGTTCACAGAAATCAAGCCTTCCTGTTTTATGACCACAAATCAATCCATGCTTTCTCAAAATAGCCAACCCCCTCTCACTCATATGCCCTAACCGCATATGCCACAATTTGGTAGTATCATCTTCAGAACTTGAAGAACATACAACTGCATCACCCGTCACAGTAGTACCTTGCAGCGTATAAAGACCATTAATTCTCTCGCCCTTCATAATTATAAGACTTCCTCTTGAGACATGAATAACTCCACCTTCACCTTGATACTTGCAGCCATTTGAATCAAGTGTACCCAAAGAAATCAGATTTCTTCTCAAGTCCGGAACATGCCTAACCTTAGTTAAAGTCCTCACCATACCGGCATACATCTTAATTTAAATTATAACTACAGCCACTACTTTACAAGTGACATTGTTTCCCATACGAACTTTACCACCTTCTCTAGCTTGATAAATAGTAAACCACTCTCTATGAGGATACATGTGAAAAGTACACCCCGAATCAAGAATCCACCCATTTTCCGAGCTTTCGGTATAAACCATGAGAACCGTTCCATCATCACTTTCTACTTCAACATTTGTTGTGGTGCCTTGGTTAGTATTCTTCTCAACATTCTTCAATTTTGGACAATCCTTCTTGAAATGCCCATTTTCCTTACAATGAAAACAATAGAATTTACCGGATTTTGATTTAGACCTTGACTTTGATCTACTCCTATCAAATTCGCCCTTTTGGTTTCCTCTTCCCCTAACAAACAACCCATCTCCCGAATTATCTTTACCATCAATACCCGGCTTCTTTAACTCCTTAGAGTTCAAAGCCGCTTTAACATCTTCCATGGAAATTGTGATTTTTCCATACATTACGGTATCAACAAAATTATCATAAGATGGTGGTAAGGAGCAAAGCAAACCCAAAGCTTGGTGTTCATCTTCAATTTTGACATCAATATTTGCCAAATCTAAGAGAATTTTATTATAATCATCAATATGATCTATAATAGACATTCCTTCATGCATTCTAAGAGTATGTAATTTCTTCTTAACATATAAACGATTAGTTATGGATTTAGTCATATACCTCTTCTCCAACTTGTTCCATATCCCGTCCGGTGTCGTTTCCGTCGCAACTTCTCTCAAGACCTCGTTGCTCAAACACAATAAAATTAATCCATGTGATTTCTCCAAAAGCTCATCCTTTTCCTCATCCTTCAATGTTGTTCCAAGACCCGTTTTCCCCTTCAAACTTTTCACCAAACCTTGTTGCACCAAAACAGCCCTCATCTTTAGCCTCCATAAATTGAAATCATTCCTTCCATCAAATTTCCCAATCTCATACTTTGTCGCCATCGTAGATCGCTTCCACCCGGAGCTCTGATACCAATTGTTATAACCAATGGCTCTTCCAAGCACAATCAATCAAGAATTGAAATAGAAATGAAATCAAAAGTAAAACAAGCACACACAACACAAGGATTTATAGTGGTTCGATCAAGATGATCTACATCCACTTTGGAAGACGACGATAACGATTTCACTATGATTCAAACAAGATTACAAGAGTATGATTCAAAACCCTCTCTTAATAACTAGCTTCTACTGCCTCCTACTCTCTCTTAGTTACATTAGTTTTTTCTCTTACCAAAACAAGAGGAGGAGAACAAGTCTTATATCTCCTCATGCCTTCCCTTGCACAAAAGACAAATGGACAAACCCTTTTTGACTACAAAGAAGAATTAGTCTTTCTTCTTGGCAAACCCTTTTTGACTATTAAACTAGAAAACACTTTTTGATTACTAAACAGCATACCCTTTTTGACTACTAAACTAGCATTAAGGCACATATGCTACGGATATTAACAAGTGTCACAGTGGTTTTTACGTTTTCTCCTTCTTCCATACTTTGGGTACTACACTAATAACTATCTTGAATGTGAGATCTTTCGCAGAATAGAAGCAAGCGATCGTGTAGACGACAGACAGAAGAGACAATATGGCTTTGAATATACCGAAAGTAACCCATTCGGAGATGATATGAGCATGGATAGCAGTGTCCTGAACTTGTTCACTATCATTGATTTTCTTTATATTTGGATTTGAGCCAAGGACAGGTAAGATAAGAGAAAGAATGATGCTTGAGAAGATTTTTCTCCATGTTATTGTTATCTTAAAGGATAGATTCCACAGAGTCATAAGAACTATATTGATTATTTTTCAATTCTTTGTAAGAGAGTGATGGGTTAGATTTAATCTTGGAACAAAAGACCTTCTTTGGTAAGAGGATGAAGTTTATATTGCATGATGTTCAATTTGTGTAGTGATGCTAGGCAAGTAGGTCTCTTCTGTCGTTTATTAAGTCGCTAGTCTTGAACTCGATGCTCCAGTAATGCCTTGGAGAAAAAGCATGCTTTCTTGAGTTAACCAAGAATTTCTAGCCAATTGTGTCAAAAAAAAAAAAAAAAAAAATATTCTAGCCAAAATGTCATCGTAAACGTGCAAATGATGGTTTTTTTTAATCGAAAGAATTTACATAAGTTCGGACCGAATAGAACTCAGTTACCGGCTTACCGGTATAGGACGAAAAAGGTCTCACATGTTGTAGGATTAAAGAACCATGAATATAGAACCAGCGGCAAACAAATCGATGAAGTTCTTTGGCATACAAACTTACAGCATTGAACAAAATAATCTTTTCACAATATAATCTTTTTCAAAGCAAATAATGTAGCTATTGCAAGCTACGTGCCTCAACTGCCACTAGCTCCAACACCAGAAACGAAACCTCGACCAGTAGCCAGACAAGTTCGTTAACTCGTAATACATTTCTGTTTCTTCTGAGATTTACACTTGTTTTTTTCATTCTCGTATGCTTGAGTTTAAAATTATAACAAATCAGCTCATAAAAAGAAAACCGGACTATCAAAAGATGGAATCCTTAATTTCATAATAAAAAAGTATTAATGAAAACTAATAACCAAATAAATTAACATCTTAACACCGACCCAAAAGAAAATACGCTAACTAATAATCAAGCCACCTTGCAGTAGTGGTAAAGGGCACACCTTGTTTTAAGAATCAAGCCAGATATCTGAAGGTGTTAGCACTACCCTCCTCCCTCTCAAGAAATTCTCGAGAAATCAAATCTTCAATCCGCTTCTTGATAACCTTAAAATCGGGCTTAAACATTCTACTTAGCTGCTCGACACAAGCTGTCACCAGGTCATTGTATTGCAAGACCTTACGAGCCTTCATAATCCGCACAATAGAAGCATCAATCGCTTAACGCCTATCCTTGTCAATATCTTCAATAACCTTCATCTTTTCATCCACGGGGGGTAAAGGAATCCTGATCCTCCTCATTTTATCAGTGAAGTCGCCGTTCCACGCGAAACTGTCCATCTGAGATATAATTCTAGTATTAGGTTCTTTGGCTAGGATCTTGTACTTTGCGCACGAAAGTGAGTGGAGCAATCTGACAACGTCATCATCTGTCAAGTTTAGTTGTTCCCTGATTTCTGAATAACTCAATTTATCTGATGAGTTGAATAGCACCAGAACAGCAGCTTGACGAGTCGTCACAATAAGCTCTATAGGTTTTTTCTGAAACTTTCCAATGCCGTTACAATAACCCAATGAGTATAAGTATGTAAGTTTCCTTCTATTGGTTGTTGCCTGATAAAAATCCTTGAATGACTGCACACATTGTACCATCTCCATAGGTAAGTTCAAATCGATAGTTTTGTAATTTGGCCAGTATCCTGCAGCAAGGACAGTGACATTAAAGTCGATGCCAGGATGAGCATAATCATTATTGTCTGTATACTCCACATACTTGGTCTGCGTTTCCCTTGCTATTGTCAAGTCATTGACCATGCCTTCCATTTTCGAGGTAAACTGTGCACCGCATTGCTGCTTCAATTTTGACAAAAAGCTCCTCTCATGATCATCATCAGCACTATTCTTATCGAACAGAAGACGGCAAGCAAGCTTTTTCTTACAGAACTCAGCAAATAAATCTTTGTCATTGAGATAGTTAAAATTTATACTAATATCAAGAACTTAGAAACCTTGATAATATTTTTCGGAGATATACGAGCATCGTGGTGTTGCTCGTATAGAGCTCCTAGAGCTCTAGTAGTGAAGGGTGGAAGCAAGGACTTTGTAACTTGAACTTTGTATTGATTGATTCTTGCTACCTTACTTACTTACAAATGAATGCAACATGCCTATTTATAGGCTACAAAAGAAAAAGAGAACTATGCCTATGGAGGCTAACAACTATGCCTTTGGAGGCTAACAACTATGCCTATGGAGGCTTACCAAACCAACTACTAGACAATCTAGTATTCTTGTTTGATTTGTCTAACCCTAGAACACTCATTTTACACATGTTTATTGTCTAACATTGACTCTAGACATCCTAGATATTTCTAGGTTAATTTAGATAGATGTGAACACTTGACTAAGTTGGTGTTGAATATTCAACACTCCCCCTCAACACCGACTTTCCAACTTCTCTTTATCGTAGACATTTCGGTCCCCTTCATAGTTTAAGGATGTTTCGGTCCTCTTCATAGTTTAAGGACGTTTCGGTCCTCTTCGTAGTTTAAGGACATTATGGTCCTCTTCGTAGTTTAGGGACATTACGGTCCTCTTCGTAGTTTTTAGAACATACGGGTTCCATCGTAGTTTAGGGACATTAAGTCCTTCTTCGTTTCAGTAAAATACTTCTTGTACTCTTTAGACAACTCATAGGATTTTCACCCACTTTTGTTGTTCTATATCTCATCACCACTTGGTGATTGCTTCCGTTCTTCACAACATTTTTTGTTGTTTCTTCTTCTATTCATCTTTGTTCCAGTCACGCTTTTGTTCGAAAACTGCGTAACACTTCTTTGGTTATCCAGATTCTCTCACAATCTTTCATTTCGTCAAGCTTCGCCAAGCTCTAACTATTTTTCTTCTTGTTATTTGATGTTACAAATTTGCCACTTTATCCAGATTTGCCACATTTCAATTAAATAACAGATTTGCCACGCTATGACATAATTGTCACACTTTGGTTTGTACGTATTTAAGCAAACACCTGTAAACCCATTTAGACTTCATTTGGACATTACAAATTAGGTAATTCCAACAGAGATAAGAAAGCAGGCATACAATCTTGTCAAGGGCTTCCTCAACGGCATCATCACCCAGTTTCTCATTGCCTCCACCTTTCCTAAGGATACCATCAGAAAAGGTAGACAACAATTCTGCAACCAAGCTGCTACCGACCTTCTTGTTGCAAAACACCTCGAATGCCTCCTTAAGTGCCGTATGGAAAAGATTATCCTTTTTAAAGCAAATCGTCACGTAGGCATTGTATTTATCATGCAACTCGATCACCCTTCTGACGAAAGCCTGCTCTTGCATAGCCATGGCAGCTTTATCTTCCCTCTTGGTTGTCATTGCATCATCTGCCTGTTGTATTAGAGACATACCCTCAGAAGTAACATGTTTTTTGAATGCAGAAGAAAGAGGATCCAGCCCATTCTTGATATTAGAAAAAAGCCGATACATCCTTTCGAGATCTTGGGTTTTGTCATCTCTAAGCAGTACATGACATCCAGAATGTTCCTTATCAAAAAGTTGTTGTGCATTATTAAGCAACAAGTAATTGGCGACGCTGTCTTTCTCCCTCTTCAAACGCTCTTCAGCCTTGGTCATATACTCCGGACATGAATCTTCTTGGATCCAAAGAGAAGCTTTCCGGGTATAGTAATCGGCTGTATCGGTTAAAAAGGCCTTTTCGAAATCATTCACATAAAAATCTAAATCACCACTATGCTTCCCCATAAGAACAAACATATCTATAGCATACTTGAGCATAGTACGATCAATATCATCTCCTTCACGTTCTTGATTAATCAAATAGATAACAACATCTTTAACGTGAACTTTCAAGCGCTCATAAATAATATTACGAAAGCAATTAACTCCAGCATCGTTTAAGTTAGGAAGTGATCTACGAGCAATATAATAACGATCGAGATAGTAGAAAAATCGAGAAAGCCATTTTACCATAACTTTATGATTCTAATAGGCTTTATATTATCCTGTTACCTTATTTACCTTTAGGAGATTATCTCCCTTTACTTTGGTTGTAACCACAAAAGATATTATCAAGGTTTTTATATATATTGGTCCCAGGAGAACATTGCTCCTTAAGGGAATTATCATCAAATTCAAGATGGTATCAGCCCCTACACGATCCAACCTCTAAAAAAAAAAAAAAAAAAAAAACAAACAACGTTGAAATCCATGGCTGGTGATAAGAAATCCATCCACCCGGCTTTTGCCATCAACAACATCAAATCTTTGATTCCAGTTATCTTAGATATCAAACAAGATGAATACTCCTCATGGGTATTTCTTTTCGAACTTCATCTTCAATCTCATCGATTGCTATTTCTGATTGATGGTTCTCAACGGCCTACAAATATTGATGCCGAAACTGAAAAACAGCTAGATGCCCTTTGTCGTCAATGGATGTTCGCTACCATGACCAAGGATCTTATGCTTACCATTCTTAAGAAAGGCAAAACCGCGAAGGAAATTTGGGACCATCTCAAAACACTTTTTCAAGACAACAAAGGAAGCCGTGCTGCTAATCTTGAAAGTAAGTTTGTAAATCTCAAGTTTTCTGATTGTGCTAGTGTTGATGATTATTGTGATAAACTTAAATCACTTTCCGATCGATTGAGTGACCTTGATTTTCCAATGAACGATAAACGACTCGTTATCCAATTGGTTAATGGTCTCCCGGAGGAGTACAACCCCGTGGCATCCTTCATCCAACAGTCCATGCCCACGTTCGATGCTGCTCGATCTCAATTGCGTACTGAGGAAATTAGGCGTGCTCAACTCTCACTCGCCTCTGCACCTACCGCACTTGCTGCTGCTGCTTCTCAGACCTCCTTACCACGCCCTCCTCAGCACAACAATGGAAGAAAAGGAAAACGTCCGCAGCAAACCCACAGCAGTGTACCAGGCCCAACGTTGCTGCCAACTTCAAGCCCACCGTTGCTGCCAACTCCACCAGGCCCACGCCCTCACCTTCAGCCAGCTTACCAACAGTACTGGGCACCTTACTGGGCCATACCCCCATGCCCCTACCCAACTACTCCTTCCTGGCACCGGCCTCCTGCTGTGAACCAGCGTCATGCCAGCTCCCGTGGGCGATCTTCTGGACGCAATCATGGCCAAGCTTACATTACTCCATCCACTGAACTTCTACAGCCCACGGACATTGCTGAGGCGTATAGCTCTATGCATTTACATCCATCTGATGATGCTTTCTATATGGATACTGGTGCTACCTCGCACCTTACTGCTGATACAGGTATTTTACATAAAGTTTTCAATTCCAGCAATGTACGGTCTATTTTAGTTGGCAATGGCAATAGTACTCCAGTTACTGCTAGTGGCACTAAGTTCATAACCCTCCCTTCTCGCACTATTCAACTCAAAAATACCCTTGTTGTTCCTGATATTATCAAAAACTTGGTTTCCGTTCGTAAATTCACTACTGACAATCATGTGTCTGTTGAGTTTGATCCCTCTGGTTTTTCTGTGAAGGATATGAGTTCGAGGAAGATTATCCTTCGATGTAATAGTTACGGGGATCTCTACCCTATCACCAACTCTGTCGTGCCACCACAAACACCGTCCAAGTCTTCCCCTATTTCTCTTGTTGTTTTTTCACCAGATATTTGGCATAGCCGTCTTGGTCACCCCGACAAGGCTATTTTAGATGTTCTTCGTACCAATAATTCTATTCATTGTAATAAGAATCAACATTCTAAACTTTGTCATTCATGTCAAGTTAGTAAACATGTTCGATTACCTTTTTATGAATCAAATTCCAATACTTTTGC
Organism: Papaver bracteatum; assembly: GCA_023529315.1. NCBI lineage: Eukaryota > Viridiplantae > Streptophyta > Magnoliopsida > Ranunculales > Papaveraceae > Papaver > Papaver bracteatum. Next base: position 5,479 of record JAJJWX010004645.1, on the reverse strand, counting down.
CCCATTTGATATTATTCACAGTGATTTATGGACCTCTCCACTTCATGTTGATACCGGTTTTCGTTATTACCTTATCTTACTCGATGATTTCACCAACTATCTTTGGGTGTATCCTTTAAAATTTAAATCCCAAGTCTATGACAAATTTTTGGAATTCCGTTCTCTTGTTCAAACCCAATTTGAACGTCAAATAAAAAGTTTTCAATGCTACATGGGACGTGAATTTGACCACTCTTCTTTTCACAATTTTGCTCGTAATAATGGTCTAGTTTTCGCTTCTCTTGTCCCCAAACTTCCTATCAAAACGGCAAGGCCGAACGCATGATTCGCCGTGTTAATGATATCACCCGTACTCTTATGTCGCATGCTTCCGTTCCACCAAAATTTTGGGTCTATTCTCTCCTTATGGCTGTTTATCTTCATAACATTCTTCCCACAAAAATCCTAAGTTTTTCTTCTCCTATGTCTATTCTCTATCAACGCCAACCAACATATGACCATCTTCGTACGTTTGGTTGTCTTTGCTATCCAAATCTCTCATCTACAACACCTCACAAACTTGCCCCCCGCTCCACTAAATGTGTCTTCCTTGGCTTTCCTCCGAACCACCGTGGATACCGCTGCCTTGATCTCACCACAAACAAAATAATCATTTCCCGTCATGTAACTTTTGACGAGAACATTTTTCCCTTCACTGACCCTCCAACACAGTCCGAAAATGAATCCTCTTCGTCTCCTATTTTATCCCCCTACATTTCCTACAATCTTCCTTCTTCAAATCCTGCTCCACAGACCTACACACCACCTCACAGACGGCTGACTACTCCCCGCACCAGCCCCACAACAGATCACCCAACTTCCGCCTCTTCAACTTCCTCCCTGTATCCTACTCTCCCTACATTTCTGCACGGACAATCATTAAATCCCACTGCTGCATCTGTCCGTGTCCCCACTCTAACTACCACTCCTTCACAGCACTTCAACCTGCCACCTCGTGCTTCCACTCTTCCCCCTACAGAAAATCATCCCACTACAGACCACCATCCACCCTCTTCGCCCCCCACTACACCGATCCCTGTATCTATTCCCACTCCCACCGATTCCCAGCACAACACCGTGCCATCTCCTAATCACACCCACCCTTCTACAGAAAGTCAACCCACTCTCTCCAATCCAACTACCACTACCACTACTGTGTCACCCTCAACCACATCATCTTTGCCTCCTCCCTTACCTACAGCTCCTTCTAGACCTACCACTCGTGCCTCTCGTGGTATTTACCGCCCTATAAATCGTCTTAATCTTCATGTCCAAACCCTTCGTCATATCTCTCCTCTCCCTCGCTCTCACCTATATGCTTTTAGAGACATAAACTGGAATGCTGCCATGAAAGACGAGTACAATGCTATGTTGAAAACTAATACTTGGGAACTTGTACCAAGACCATGTGATGCTCATGTTAATCGTTCCATGTGGTTGTTTCGTCATAAATATAATGCTGATGGATCCTTACAGCGACACAAGGCTCGTCTTGTTGCCAATGGCAAATCTCAACAAGTTGGAGTTGACTGTTTTGAAACGTGTAGTCCGGTTGTTAAACCTGCTACTATTCGTACGGTTCTCACTATTGCTACATCACGATCTTGGCCCATACATCAACTAGATGTCAAGAATGCTTTTCTTCATGGTGATCTAACCGAGACAGTCTATATATATGCATCAGCCTCCAGGATTTGTTGACCCTGATCACCCAGATTACGTATGTAGATTACGTAGATCCCTTTATGGCCTCAAGCAGGCTCCCCGGGCATGGTTTCAGAGATTTTCCAAGTTCATCACAAGTTGTGGTTTCCGCGGTAGTGTATGTGATCCCTCACTTTTTGTTTATCAATCAGGATCCGAAATGGCATACTTACTCTTATATATTGATGACATTATTTTGACTGCCTCTACTAATACTCTCCTATGCCGCTTCATTGATTTGATGAAGAGAGAGTTTGCTATGTCTGACCTTGGTCCACTACATCATTTTCTGGGCATCACAGTTACTCGTTCATCATCAGGATTATTTTTGTCTCAGTCATTATATGCACAGGACATCATCGCACGTGCCTCCATGACAAAATGTAATCCAGTGGCTACTCCGGTCGACAGTGATTCCAAGCTCAGTGCCACCTCTGGCCCAACTTTTTCGGATCCTACTCTATACAGAAGCCTAGCAAGTGCTCTTAAGTACCTCACTTTTACCCGGCCAAACATTACATACGCTGTTCAGCAGGTATGTCTATTTATGCATGACCCCCGTGAGCCTCACATGCATGACCTCAAGCGAATCCTTCGCTATCTTCAGGGAACTATCAACCACGGACTGTTTCTCTCGGTTTCCACTATTTCTGGATTAACATCATACTCTGATGCTGACGGGGTGGGCTGTCCTGACTCTCGACGATCGACATCTGGATTTTGTGTCTTTCTTGGTGACAATCTCATCTCCTGGTCCTCCAAGCGACAAGCGACGGTCTCTTGATCCAGTGCTGAAGCGGAATACCGGGGAGTAACAAATGCGGTTGCTGAGACAACATGGCTTCGCAACCTTCTTCTAGAGCTCCATCTACCTTTACGACGTGCTACCATTGTTTACTGTGACAATGTAAGTGCGATATATATGTCTGGAGATCCTGTTCAACATCAGCGCACCAAACATGTGGAGATTGATATACATTTTGTTCGTGAACGAGTTCGTATTGGTGCCATTCAAGTCTTACACGTACCCTCTGAGAACCAGTATGCTGACATCTTCACCAAGGGGCTTCCTCGTCAGTTATTTGTTCGTTTTCGTTCTAGTATCAGCGTTTGTTCCTCTCCCGCTCAGACTAAGGGGGTGTAATAGGCTTTATATTATCCTGTTACCTTATTTACCTTTAGGAGATTATCTCCCTTTACTTTGGTTGTAATGACAAAAGATATTATCAAGGTTTTTATATATATTGGTCCCAGGAGAACATTTCTCCTCAAGGGAATTATCATCAAATCCAAGAGATTCGTCCACCTGTTAACGAGCTCTAGTAACATGAATACGTCATGCTTCTCCTGTATAGCCGTCAGAACTCTTGAATTTAAGTATTTCTCAAGAGCCTGATTATATCTTTCGTAAAGTTTTGCATAATGATCATTAGGAGGTTTCTGAGTGCACATATTGTATATTGTTGTGTACAAACACGTCATGTATTGAGTTGAATCGAATTGCGTTTCACCAGGAAAATTTTCAAGAATTCTTTTCAGCTTCGAAATCCCTTTTTCCATCAGTGACCATCCTTGCTCCAATTTTACGATGGGCAAAGGCTCAAACATGGTGACCTAACCTAATGTAACTCCAAAAACCTAACCGAAACCCTATAACTCAAAGAAGAAAAAAGATAATCGTCCGGTGATGATAAAGACGCAGAATTTTTTCATGAAGAAAATATAAAATTTATAGGGAAAGAAGGGTGAGTCTTTTCTTGTTGGACACTCTTTCTTTTCACGTAGAGTTTTTTAATTATGGGAGACTCCATATATTCGGAAATTTCTAGGTTTCAAAAACTAGGAGTTCGATTTTGTGCAAATTCTGACGAGTTTTTATCAATTCTGTCTGTTGATTTAATTTTAAGAGTTACATCTGGATGGAGAAGATTCATAGCGTATGTGTGATAGTGGGACTTGATAGAAATTGAAATATTTCGAAGATCTGATACCATGATTAGAAATTGAGATGAAACTTCGGAGCTCTGATAGCATCTTAGATTTGTGGTAAGAGTAAGGATCAGATGTAAACAATGAAGACACAAGAGATTAAAGTGGTTCGGCACTAACGCCTACGTCCACTGACAAACCCCATAGGGTGAATGATATTGATGCTCAATACTAGAGATGATTTACAAACCCCACACACATAAACTTACGTAAGGAGACCTCTCATCTCTCCCTTACTAAGGACCCAATCTCACTAATTTTTGGTGACTACAAATGATACTACAAATGCCTATTTATACTAGTTAGCTAAGCCTCCAAGTGAGCAACTCCAAATTGAGTTCTACTTCCTTAGCCTACAAACTATACTAACATTTTTATCACATGTTTTACATTATGGTATTTGACCAACCTCTTTTGATCATTCTAGATACTTTGAACTCTACCTAACTCTAGACTTCTTTAAACCTTGTTCATATTAGTTCATATTAGACATTACAAATTAGGTAATTCCAACACTTATCTAGAATATCTATGACTATATCTTCATGGTTGCCTTGTATATGGTGGATATATTCTAACACCCCCCCTCAAGTTGAGCACGGAAATGTTTTGAAGTGATCAACTTGAACTGTTGTTGAAAAAGATGGTTTATCTTGGCAGGAGAACGTGATGGCATGATTACAGGTGGAAGAGCTCGAGCTGGAAGGCAGTAAAGAAAACATGGCAGTAATGATGATGCTGTTTGGATGGAAGTTGTTGTGATGGGACGATGACGAACTCGGTCTGCTGTCTGTGGAGTACGATGATGTTCATGGCAGGGAAGATCTCGAGATGCTGGTGGGTGAACTACAGATGCATCTGTTGGTGGTACTACCGGTTCAACTGGTGGCTCAACTATGGGTGAAACTGTTGGTGCAGTTGTTGGTGTATCTACTTCTTCAACTGGTGGCGCACCTATGGGTGCAGCTGTTGGTGGAAATATTGGCGCGCCTCTTGGCGGGACTACTGGTTCGGATGTTGGTGAAACTATAAGTGGAAGTACTGGTGCAACAGAGAACTTGTTGTATGATAAGTTGAGATGATTGAGAGTTGAATCCAAACGATGTGAAATATTACAAACGAGTATTGCAAGTGGACTGACACCCCCCCTCAAACTCGAAATGGTCGAGTTTGAATACACCCTGTACCTGAAGCATGGCAGGCGGATTGTAGCACACGGATTGCATCCCGCCAACTGTGGCTACACGCGGATTGTGGCCTACGGATTGTTGCCCATGCAGAAAGGGTTACACTAAATGAGTGGCACGGAAGCCACGGATGCAAACTGGCGGATCTGATTGGTACAGAAACCACGGACATACTGACTGGAATCGTTTAACAAGACACTGACTGAGTGGCACGGAAGCCACGGATGCACACTGTCCGATCTGAGTGGTACGGAAACCACGGACATACTGATACTGAGTGGTACGGAAACCACAGACGCACACTGGCGGGGATACTTGAGTGGTTACGGAAACCACAGACGCACACTGGCGGGGATACTGAGTGGTACGGAAACCACAGATACACTGATAACGGATACTGAGTGGTATGGAAACTACTGACACACGGATGGACACGAGTAGCATTGAGTGGGGTCTGGCTCTGATAGGAGTGGAAACTTAAACTTCATCTTGTAGCGGAAACTTAAACGCCCATTTGGATCGAACTTGGCTCTGATACCATGATAGAAATGGAAATGTTT